>JARFXV010002966.1:0-29645 GCA_031761425.1 Cosmopolites sordidus
AATATATCACGAACTCCTGGAATATGGAAGAAATGTTTTACAAAAATAGATATTAAAATTACTTAACAACATGCTACAAGCACTGACTGGGAGGACACCTTATTATTGGTCATAAAAATATTGCTTTAAAAAATCATATAAAATAAACCAGATAATTACAAGGGCCTTAGGCTTAATGAACACTACAACGAAATTACTTACAGCTATTATAATGAAAGATAACATAGAAAGCAAAGTAGAAACCAGGGATGAACAACAGGGATTCAGGAAAAACATAAATGAAGATATATAATCGAACTGATAAAGGATATAAATAAATATAACAAAAATTGTAACATCCAGGGGCAACAGAATTAGTAGAACTAAAAACAGGCATAAGATAAGGAGACTCTCTGAATTCATCATTAATCTGCATAATAACGAATCAAATAACACGAAAAAAATGGGGGGCTCAGCATGGGACGGGATAAGGAAATCATAGTCTGTTACGCAGATGATACGGTATTGAATGCGGGGTACTGAAGTAGATTTACAAAGACAACTTCATATTGTCAAGACAACAGTAAACAAGCAGAATATAAAAGTATCACCTGAAAAAACTAAATGTATGGTCATCAGCAAAAATGCACAAAAATGCAAACTTGAATTAGAAAACAAAGTCATTGAGTATGTAATATCTTTTAATTACCTATGAATAGAGATCACTAGCGAACGAAATCTTACAAAAGAAGTGATAAGACAAACAACATAAGCAATCGCAGTAAGTCGGGGTGCATTAGAGTTATCAACTCTAATTAGAGTTATCAACTGTATTAACAGAGTAAAATATAAGACAAAAAAAAACGTTAAGACCAATATTAGCACGGGCCTTTGTAACTGGAAGAGAGACAAAAAGAACAAAGCGACAAATAAGCCATGTAAAAATAAAAGTATTAAGATCGATCAGTCATTACGCTCAGATGTGGAGAAACAAATAAAAGTCAACGTGGACAGAGTAACATACAAGATGTAGACAAGAGGATAAAAACAAGAAGAACCTGGGAATTAACACGTAGAAAGATGAAACTCAATAAATTAGTGAATATTTATAAGAACATTGAGCATTGAACATTGAGATACAGTTGAAGACCGATAGTAGGGTTGCCTAAAAGATGGCTGGATAGTTGTCTAACAATAAGGGGAAACTAAACGAGACATACAAAAAGGAGAATTCTAAATAAACGAAGAAGACTTTGGGTACGCGGTACGCGAATTGCTAAGGCATCACCTCCTTCTGTAGAACGGCCGTTTCAAATATTATACCAAGTATAGCTTATACCTGGTATTTTCTTGCATTTTAGAACCGGCGCTAAATTGCATAAATTTCAACATGTCGTTTGCTTTTGTTTGGAATAAATGTAAATTATGAAATCAAAGTAGGTTTTTTACTTTCGCAGTAACGCAAAGTAAACAAAACTTAAGTTAGCTAAACGTATGCCATAATCAAAAAAACGTTGTGTCCAAAAGCGCCTAGAAAATATGAGGAAACAAACACCAAAAGAACTCATTTGTCAACTCAGTATTTAGCTTATAATTCCAACCACTTGTAGGACTATGTGTTATATTAAATGATATTTTTCATTGAAGTACAGCAGGCAAAAAAAAAGTATTTATACGCTCTAATTTTTAGGGATTTATCACGAATCATGGCGAAAATTTAAAAAAACTTTACATAACAGAGGTTAGCAATTTATTTGAAAATATTAATTAAACAAATATGTTTAACAATAACGTTTGAAGCCGTAACGAAATGCACACCGCCAATTACCAGTAGTAATTTTTATAAAAATCAATTTCCATTGATCCCTAATTTATTTAATACTTTGCGTCCATTCCATTAGCAAGGAATTATAGCTTCCAAACGTCTAGACATTGATCCCACTTTTTTTCTAGTATCTGTGGGTAAAATGCTCCATGCATCAAAAATAACTTCTTTTAGATACCCTTTGCTCTTAATTGTGACTTCACAGATTTTTTTATTTAGAATGTACCATACATTTTCTATGGGATTAAAATCCAGTGATTGGGGTTGTGTGATAAACCTTCTAAGTGCATTACAGACAAGCCACTTCTTGGTTATGTTAGTTTTATGTTTAGGGTGGTTATCCTGCTGGAAATCGAAAGTTCCTTTCAGTCCTAATTTTACAGCACTGTCTCGAAGGTTACTTCGCAACACTTCCACAAAGGACAGGGGTGTCATGTTGCCGTTTATGACGTAAAAATTTCACATGTAAGACAGGCACCCTCAAACCATAACATTACCACCACTGTGCTTAACTGTCTTTAGTATGTTCTGCCTACTGAGCCCAATATTCTCTCACTGTCATAATGTTAAAATGTTGGCTCTACAAAAATGTAGAGGTTTGTCTCTATATTTTTGGGCAAACTCAATTTCATCTATTAATTTCATTGAGAATGGGTTTTTTACAGGTCGCCTACCTCAAATACCTATGTCATGGAGAACATTCCTTATTGTCTGGGATGTCACCTTCTTTCCCGAGCATTTCTCAAAGTCGTTTGAAAGCTGTTGGGCGTTCTGTGTAGGTTTTTTTAACATGTCCTTGATAATTTCTGTTAATTCTGTTACTCACAGTGATGACCACAAGGACGACCTGATCCGGGTTTGTTCTCGTCATTTGTTCCCGTCATTTATTTTTTTTTTAGAATATACCGCACCGTAGAAAATAATAAATTAAATTGTTTTCCAACGTCTCAACAACCCTTTCTGGCCAGGTACAATGCTACTATTTCTCCCCTCACTCCCACAAGAATCTTTTTCGTTTCGGAGCCACTGCTAACACACAAATGAAAACTTCTTCTTAAACTGAAATCTGACTGTAACCTGAAGTGATTGACAGACAGGATTGGTAAGCACAATAGGCCACACTAATCCTCACAGTGCCAATGAAGCAGTTTCTAAGTGTGTAAATACTTTACTTACAGTTCAAAATAACATTATTTTGGCATATTATTTGTGTAATTGATATTGACTTAAACAACTTCGTTTTCATGTCATAAGGTACATAATGTTATATTTACAAATTAAAAACATATTTTTGGTTACCTTCGCCATAATTTGTGATAAATCCCTAAAAATCAGAGTGTTCAAATACTTATTTTCCTACTGTATATCATTTACAACTTTCTTTTGTTTTAAAATAAGTTGCATAATTTAAAAATGTATCTAATTGTTTTCAACTTCAACTGGTTATAAAAACAAGTAATATAACAAATAGTCATACATAAGGATTTAAAAAAGTCTTACCTGTGAACTATTGGTGCAGTACTCTAATCCAGCTGATGTCCCCAAAATGTTCGTTCCTGAATAGCACCAATTTTATACGCCCATAGACTATCCGAAATAAATGTAACTTTGAGCAGTTAGCCTTTGGAAAGTATACAACTGAGATATTCCACATCGGACATCATGATTTAACAGATCTATTATTTAAAATATGATTATAAAAAAAAATAAGAATCAACTTCAGACATTAAGGATAACTGAAAATTGCAATAACAACAAATAAACTACAATGATGCTGTGGATATATCTGAATGCTATCCTGGAATCGCGCGCGAACCGGAATCCTGGAGATGTAGTGGTTGTGCTGTAACAAAATACTCATTTACACTTTTTGTCAAACAAAATATTTTCTAGTAAATATTAAAAACCCCCTTTGAACCTACAAGTAATGTCGTTTTTTTTTTAATGTTAAAACACTGTCATATGCATTAAAATTTACCTTAATATATTATAACCTATATTCTAATTAAATATATTGATAGTGTGCTTTTCTTAAATTAAAAAAAATATCTGACCCTACAAGAATGTAAGAGCAAAATGTGGGTAAGTTCCATATTACACATTTGATGGCTTATGAGTTTTGAAAACAAAACAAACAAAACAATGTTTTTTTATGCTTGTGCCTGGAATAACAGAACATATCAACTTTACTTTAGAAAATTTAAAAACAGTAATTTAATGTTTCCGACAGTGTAAAATCTGGAAGACATGTTGAATTCGATAAGGATCTGTTATTGGCTGAAATTAAAGCTGATCCCAGACAAACCACCACCCAGGAATTAGCCACAAAGCTTCAAATTTCATGATCTACCACTGAACAAAATACAAAGAGGAGGAACATGGGCCATATCAACTTTCAGTTAAAAACAAAATTCAAAGTGTAGCCATCTGTAGTGTACTTTTATCCAGGTTAGGCATACCATTTTTTTCTTCAACAAATTGTTACTAGAGATAAATAGTGAATTCTATACTGCAATCCACATAAGAAAACATAATGGTTAACTCCAGGACAACCACCTTTCCCACTCCAAATCCAGGTCTTCAGCTTAAAAAATGTTACTGTCAGTAGAGAGGTATTTTACAGGAATTATTCACTATTGAGGATCTGAATTGCAATGAAAACACAAGTGCTGAATATTAAGGTCCTCAGCTTCACAGATGAAACATGGCTGTGATTCAAAAACGTCCAAGACTGATCAATCGAAAATGTATTATTCTGCAGCATGACATGCAAGACCTCAGTGCCAGAATCACCCAAGAAAAAAATCAAAGAATTAAGCTGACAGGTGTATTTGTAAGTGTATATGATTGCTGTATTGTCAAATTGCCATCTTTTCATATTTATGGAACGTTGTATTGGTGGGAAAAAATGCCTATTGCGACAGAGATTAAAACTGCACTCGAAGAACATATCATAACATATATATTACACAAAATCACACTTTTTTTACGAAAAGCTTATTAGAGAGATGGGCAAAGATTGCCAATAACAAAGACAATCATATTGCAGATTAAAACTGTGCTTACTCTTAAATAAAATACAATTTTGTACAGTATCAAAAAACGAGATTATGCGTCACCTATAATACTACAAATTAGTTTGCGGTCTTACCTGTATGCCCATATCCTTTCGCATATTGTTTTTCTGTCCCACTCCAATTTTCCCCGACAAAAAAACAGTGTTGTCGCACTGCAGGTAGCATTTCGTGTACCTAGACTCCTCTGATATGTCGAACGATCCTTCGGAGTCTTTAACTAACACGTTCTCGGGCTCGACGATGCCCTGAATCATCCGAGAGTTGGGACAAATCACTCACGACTTGCATCTGTGAACTATGGTGTAAAACACTCGCGCTGCGTACTCGAGTGGATCTGAAAAGAAATAAACACAAATTATTTGAAGCACTTTAAAATAAAACAAGAAATTTAACTTACCGTCCTTAACTTTTGCTATAGATCAACTATGCTTGGCCCCAGAATACCCGAAGTTAAATATATATATGAACGATTCTATACACCCAGTTACCCCCCACAATCATAAAAAAAAACCATTCGAGCGAATCAAAAATGACCAGGTAGACAGGTTTATGATGGAGATTTTACTGTCATCATAACATCTATATTATGTCATATTGTTAGTATGCATAACATACATATTATAATTAACGTAACTATCCAATCATCTGCCCATGGCCCCCGCCCATATTCCGCGGCTCGAGATAATTTCGTGTCCCCTCACATGATTTGACCTTGTGCGACGCTTTAACTCACCACCGCCCTTCCGAGTCAGGATGGCAAGCCTTCTCGCAAGTGAGAACATCTGAGAATCAAGTCCATGTCAACCACTGATCTGTACCCATCTGTTCACGAATTAGCACCGGCAGTCCGAGCCCGAATAGGAACGTGATGTACACACGTATCCAGCTATCGCCTACACCCAAGAAATTATTTCCAAGAGCTTAGGCGATAGACAGATACATGCCTCGGATCTGCCGCAACCCACACCCTTTACCTGGCACTATCGTGATGTCCTTATTTCACGCTAGGCCCCCCGTTTCAGTACATTCACCGGCAGCATTTCCACCGATCTCTTCATGTCCGACAAGTGAAACTAACGACGGCAAATGCCCTTATGGGAAGTCCAGGGCATAAGGAGACCCAAGCCTGCTACTCCTGCCATGAATACAGGGCGGGTGACCCAACTTGATTCCAGGTCTCCTCCAGGGTAGACCGCGACCGGTGTTCCGATTTTAGTTCCGCATCTGAAATATTAAAAACAAAGGGTATTAATTATAGTACTGATAGTACTTTCATCTTTAAATCAGGTTAAAAAAAACACAATCTCAAACAATAATATAGTTCTTATCATTATGTGAGATTAGTACAGAGCCTTCAATTTATTCCTGTAAAACACATGATTAGGAAATTATTATGAACTTTCTTTTTTTTTATGCTGAACTATTTAAAGGTGGTAAAATTTGTCGTCAAAAATATTACTAAAATTTTCCATAGAGTCTTGTAAACAACGTGTAAGATTTGTATTAGTTTCCTAGGCAAGAAAAAATATTTTAAAAACACCACAAACTTATATCATTATTTAAAAGAAATAATTCTCGTTGTCTGCAGTTCATCAAAAATATTTATCGTATCATAAATCTACGACATAAGCTTTTCTTCTTTTTTCCTTTCATGGCATCTACTCCGATGGAGTTATTTTAAAAATTTTTTTTCTTTAGGTTCAAAATAATGTAGTACTGGGGAAATGTTATGTTTATTTTCGTTGTTAGTGCTAAACTGTACATAGAAAGAAAAAGATTATTTATAAAAACTGAAAAAAAAAAAACAATAAACGTATGTGGTATTTAAAGAAAATTGGTTGATTGTTAGTGATTTCGTGTAATAACCATTACCAACTTGTGTTGGATGTCCACTTTTATAGGTCACGTGGGTTTCGGGATTTAATGATGGCTGTGTGTACTAATATTATTTACATGAATATGAAAATTGACAAGTAATTATTTAAATGGAAGGAAATATTTATCTAGGTATTTATTAAAATCAAAAACATTAAAAGAAACTATCTAAAGGACGATTATTAAATATATGTATTATTTTTAAAGTATCCAAAGTATAAAAAATGCATTTTGACGAAAGCATCACACTTCACAAAATATCTCAAAATGACCATCACGCAATTGTACACAAGCTTCTGCCCTTCTCCAATTCTATCTTATTTTTTGAAATATTAGTGGCGTAATTCTAATTGTATCTACTATTTTTGCCACAGCTCTTCTCCAGTGTTCATCTTGTTATCGTTATCGTAAACTAACTTTTTCGCAATGCCCATATGCAAAAGTCTATGAAATTTCTGAAATATATCGTTTAAACATTGTCTCACTACACTGGCATTATGCCAGCTGGATGACCATCCTGTAGATACCACATTTGTAATCTAAAATGTAATGCCACTTTTTCAAAAAGTTGTGGTAATTCTTCTTCAAAAAAACGCGGTGTGTTTGGGAATTTACTCTATTGAGTTATTCAACAGTCCCTACACCGGTCCACACATTTATTGAAAATTGGTCGAAAACACTTATACAAAAGAATATGGATTTTTTTCTGATCTCACATACTCGTTATAAAGGGTAATTTTTTTAGCGTGTTCGAACTTCCGATATGGGTTGCTACCAAAATCATCATGGCACATAAAATGTCTAGCAAATCATCACGGAACGTTTAACATTAGAGCAACGTAGACTTATAGAACCACTTTGTCAAATTTATGATGCAAATAAACGCCCAACCGACCAATGCATTCGCCGAATTATCGACAAATTCCGAACGCATTTTACGATGATCGATATTAAAATAAAAGGAAGATAAAAAACTATCCATTTTGAGGAAAATATCGCCGCTGCCAAACAATGCCAGCAACAGTGTTGATGAAGATCCAAAAATATCAATTCGTTTATGGGGATTGTTAGAGAGAGATGATCAATGATTATTTAATTTCGAATTTGGATGGTATTGATCTGGAGAAGATGTGGTTCCAACAGAATGGTTGCACATGTCATACAGCCAACGCAACAATCGATTTATTGAGGAAACAGTTCGGTGAGAAAGTTATTTCAATGAACGGAGCTGTTAATTGATTAGATTATCCTATCTCCTTTAGATTATTTTCTTTGGGGTTATGTTAAATCTTCGATCTATTCTGTCAAACCAGCAACTATTGGCCCCTTGGAAGTCAACATAACCTGGACAATTGCAGACATAAGACTCCAATTGCTTGAAAAAGTGGTCGGACAGAACTGACAGAATGCGTTTTGTCAGAAGTAGCCGCGGCGGATATTTGTCCCAAATTGTTTTCAAAAATATTAATGCCATTGACTCTCATTTCACATAAAATAGTTTCAAATCATCTAATTTGGATATTGTTTTACAGTTTGAACGTACTAAAATTTCATCCTGTGTATATTAAGAATGACACTGCTGGTAAACATAACCATATTTGTTGATAAAGTGTGTTCAAGAAAAAAAAACATTTTTAGCGTATTTTTAAAGAAACCATATAGTGAAGCTGAATTTATAATAATATTTCCGTTGTGTGTTGCTTGCACTGGTTGAACTGGATATGGTTCACATTGATGCAATATTTGACCGACAAGTGCACTTAGTCGATCAGCTGGAAATTATTCTCAGATTATTTTTTACTCAATTTAAGATTTAACAATCCTAGTTCGTCTGGTCATCCAGCTGATTTGATCCCATATTCTGATCCAATACTATTTTCACGATTACTAACTCCGATCCACTTGGAAAAATGTTCGTCCATGCGGTTAGCGTCGATCGGCATATTTTTGTAAATAAATATGCAAGTTTGTAATAAATATGTTTTGTAATATAGGAATATAAGTAAATAAATTGTTTGCCTCTTCACCATTTTTCTTGGCTTGACCCAAAGACAAATGCATATCAGTTAATTCATCAAAAGTAAAATTATTGATTCTTTAGTATGAATTTGGTACAGGTACTAAAAACTAACATTAATTTGACACGGCTTACCATATTCAATATCCAAAACCTGCTAACGAATGTGGGCAATAATGTTTTATTAGTGTACTATAGAGTTACCGAACATTGTAATTATTTCAAAAACCGTACCTCATACTACAAATTTAGAAAAAGTGTTTTTTATGGACTAAAAGACTGTTATTTTCAAAAATTTGCTTTAAAAAATACTGATTTAGTATTTTATATTTATAAAAATGGCACCACTACCCCCTATCTACGCCACTTTTTATTTTATTTTTTTTTGCAATAAATAATAAATTATGCCTTGTAGCGACTTGTATTACACCTGCAATTTTCAAATTTAATTTTAGAGCTTTGAAATGGTGATACCTCCATAATTACACCCATCAGCCAAAAGTTAATTATTAAGGAAATTTTCATTATTTGCAGTGCTTATTACCGTATTATGTTTTACCCGGTATATCAGGAATGGTTCTTACAAAATATGCACTTGGAACTTAGATTTTAATTACCCTGTATAATACAAAACGTTATTCAACAAATAAGTGTATGAGACTACTTTAAGAAAGAAAATTTAATATAGAATTAAAGAAAATCCATAAATGTTTCCTTTTCAATAAAAGCACTCAATACTTTCCGACTGAAAGTTTAATTATAATAGTTTCATTTCATTTTGTTCAATTTAGGGAAGAATATTCGTGGAATTATAGTTTTTCTTTAGCTTCTTATACGCGAGTATATTTAAACATTGCTATATTGTAACAATACTAGTCCGTTATTATTTCTATAACCACAGAAAAAAGTGACAAAAAAGATAAACAACATCTTTCTAAGTATAATGTCTGAATGATTGTGGCATGTTCATATTTTTTTTCTTTTTTTTTTTAAATATAAGAAATATGTAAGAACAGATATTTTTGATATTTTTTGAGTTTTAGATCGTGGCGAAAAACCTAAAGAAAAAAAAGGAAAAAAATATCTTTCTATTCAAATATTGTCAATGAAAATGTGCAGCAAAAGGCCATCGAAACAAAAAGAAGGAGATTTTGCATCTGTACATTTCAAACCTGCCAGATATCGAGATTCTAAATGTTCGGCGTCTCTATATTTGTTAATAAAATAACCGATACGAAAATCAAATTTTGTCAAAATTATGCTCAATTACTTACTCGTTTGGGGACCAAGCGATGCACAACACAACGAAAACAAAAACTCTTACGATTTTACTTGAGAAAATTCGGGAAAAACTGCGAGCTGACGAATAAACCATCTTCCGAGACGACCTTCAACTCGCAATTGAGGACCAAAGATAGTCGCAAAGTTAGCTCTGTCTTAAACGAATCTATCCAAGATGGATATTTCAAGACAAGAACGTTGACGATTCTTGAAAAACATTGTTTAATAGCCGGTTTTTATATCAAAACATAAAAAATCTTGAGATTTGATATCGATCAATTTAACATTTTTAAATGAAAATATTAAACATTATTTTAAAGAAAGGCCGTAATACAGAAAGCCGTAAAATATAAAAATGCCAGGTCTTGAAATAGATTTAGAATATTAATTTTATTCGATATTAAAACTGATATTGACTTCTCTTTCGTTCCATGTTTTCATATTAAAAATGCCGATGTTGGTAAACATAACTTGGTCTGCTAATAAAACTGGGTTCAGGAAAATATAATTTTCAGCGCATTTTTGAAGGAATCATGTGGAGAAGTTGACATTTATAATAGGGTATCTTCTTTCTGTAGGACAGTGATTTCTAAATTGAGAGACGCAAACTAGTGCAAATGGAGGCGCGAAAATTTTAACAGAAATGCAATTTTCATAACATAAGATACATAAATAAAAAAATAAATACAGTGGGGGACAAAAGTATTGCCAAACAATGTATTTCATATGACAATTATATTCCTCTAAAATAAAAACTTAAGTAACTTCATTCCAATTTCTGTACATTTTCTTGGTCTGTTAAAAAGTTTTATTTTGTTTAAAATAAAATAAATAAAAATAGGATGGGTATGTAATCCATAAAAAATTAAAAGCTACTTGTGGTTATATTTTAGAGAAGATAATAACATTTTCATATGAAATACATAGTGTGCCAATACTTTTGCCCCCACTGTATGTACACTGGAGGACACACCATTTCTGATATATAACGTTCTATGATCATCATGATTCGCCAAACAACATAATGATTTGACAGCGGTCACACTAAAAATATCACTCATATATTACCAGGTGTAGAGGTCAATAATCCTTCATTTTTTAATAGATGGAGCTGGAAACAAGGATCACTCCAGTCCATGTTTAAACGATTTCGTGTTAAAAAATCGTGTAAAAATTTCGTGTCAAATAAAGAACATTTGCGACATGTACCGATTTTCTTGTTCAATAAAAAGAAAAACGCGGATAAAAACCATCGTATATTTGTGGAAACTTACGGTGACAATGTCCCAATGCAAGACGCTTGTGGGCGTTGTTTTAGACAATTCAATAGTGGTGATTTCGACTTGAAAAAAATTGAAGATGCCGAATTGCAAGCATTACTGGAAGAAGACAATATGTAAACACATGGCAGAGAAGTTGAATGTTAGTCGCCGAACCGTTTGTGAAGTTCTGCATTCCATGGGAAAGGTCCAGAAGACAAGAAAATAGGTACCACATCAGCTGAACAGTGTGTGCTTACTTTGCTACTAAATGCATCGGATCGTGACTGGAGTCGAAAAATGGATATATTTCGAGAAACCAAAATGCAGAAAATCATGGGTTGAACCATGAAAAGACCGAATCGCTTTGACAAAAAGACAACGCTGTGCATTTGGTGGGATCAGATGGGTGTCGTATACCATGAGCGTCTGAAATGATCACTACCGTCAACAAATGATCAACTTGAACCATGCATTGATCGAAAAGCGACGAAAATGGGCTGCAAGACACGGAAAATGATTTTTTCAGCACGACAACGCCCCATCACACACAGCGAAAGCGGCCAGAGACACCATTTCTGCACTTGGCTGGAAACTCTTGCCCCACCCACCGTACTCACCAGACTTGGTCCCTTCCGACTACCAGGTATTTTCATCGATGCCTCAAGCGCTTCTACAATTACGGATATGTCGAAAAATAGCTTGATGATAATTTCTGGAAAGGCATCCACAAATTATCAGAGAGATGGGAAAAATGTGCAGCTGGCGATGATGACCATTTTTTACCTTCCTCCCAAATTAAACGTGTTTTTTTAAAACATTTAAAAAACTATTAACCGCCACACCTGGCTAAAACACTCCTTTAAAAGTTAGGCGGTTTGCAAAGTTGTCTAAAGATATGAAAGCTACCATAAGTACTAGTACGAATTATGCCTCCCTTCATTACTATTACTACTACCTCGTGCAAAAGTGATTCACATCATGTTTGAAGTCAAAGAGATTGCAATAATTATTGACGAAAATCAATTCTTCTATTGGAACCTTCGATGTTAAACACTAAATTCGAATAGATTACCACTAAACATCAAATCACTTTTATAACAGTTGCTCAGTGCGCGTTTGGCTAACCATGTTAGCATCATCAGGATATTTAATCATCTTCCTCACTTCTGATGATGGTTAGCGAAACGCGCGCCGAGAGACTTAATAAAAGTGATTTGGTGTTTAGTGGTAATTCCTACGAATTTAGTTGATGGAAATGATAACGAAGACGCAATATATTATTTAACAATAATAACTCTATTTTTAAACTTGCCTATGTAGGTGACATATTTGCAGAATTTAATGATTTGAATAACTTCATGCGAGGACCTTACTGATTTAAAAAAACAAAGTGAAACTAGTCATGAAACAAATGGAATTATAGAAATGAAATTTACAAAAAATTAAGTTTCACATGTTTTCACTTTTAAATGATTTCTGCACTAAAGTAAAGATTAAAGCAAACAAAAATCTATTTAATCAACACCTGGATAGTTTGCTAACGCATTTTTCACATTACTGATAAATATTGAAAAGGAAAAATTCATAAATATCATGCGATACTTAATTGAAACAAAAATTTGATAGCAAAACTCTAGTTGAATTTTGATTGAATCGAATTAAATATAACATTTTCTCAAGCAAAGCAATGTAAGTACTGCTGCCATTCGTAAACATATATTTAAGCGAAACGCAATTTCCTGCATTAGCTGCAATCCAATTATTGAGTCCATTTGATAGTAGAAAAAGAGCTGCATTTCATTTTCTGTATGCTTGATCCTATTCTTAGATATATTAGGAGTAATAGTGGGAAGTGCCTCACGCCACATGTTTATACAGTCTAGTGGTGTATTACCATCCCTACCCATGTGTTTATTATAGTAATTTTTTTGCAATTCCCCATATAAGTTTAATTGGCTTGAAGATGTAGAGCTATGAGGGAATACATAAACGTTTTTGTTCTGCTAAATTGTCTACTAAATATTTCTGTGCTTCCTGAAAATGAAAATTAAACTGCGAGTGTCTATGTATAAACTACATATGGGATTGTGAACAATCTGTTCTGCAATTCTTCGGTTATGAATACCTACAGTGTTTATACATGATATAAATGGTGTCACGAATAGGGCTTGTGTCCAAAGTTGCAGTATTGGTAACCCTTTTAGTAGAATTACGCTTTTTAGGCGATTTTCAAACTTTGTTTTTCATCTTTTGTGAAACAGTACTAAAAGTGGACATACTCAACTTTAAGGCTGGGGCAACACGCTAAAAAAATGACTCTAGTTTCTATAATAAACTATGACAAAATAAAAATATCCAATTATTAGCAATTAGCTTAACATACCTCTGAACAACCGCAAAGGATAACAACGGACCATTATTGTCTCATTCTTGTTCAAAATATTATATCAAAGATGCTACTAACGTTTGACAACTATTAAAGTGATTTGGCATTTTGCAGGTGCGACTCTGACAATTATAACATCGCGGTAGTCCTTGAACGTTCAGATTTGTACAAGAAGGTACAAAACTAAAACAGTTCGAAGTTATCGATGACGCTATTGAAGAACAGCAGAAAGACCAATACATAAATTAAAAAATGAAAAATCAAATGAAAACTTAAAACACAAAACTGAGACATTACAACCCAGTTATTAAGCCAGAAACGCAGAAACGCTCATTTTGAATAGAAAGAAAGACATCGAGGAGATTGATAAGAAAGAGAGAAAGAAAAATCATAAGAAAAATCTTAAGCCCCAAACAAATAAATAGCACAACATACCGACTTCGAGAAAACCAAGAAATCAAACAATACACAGATATACATAGCGATATGAGAAAAACAACACTTAAGTTTTACGGACACATAAAACGGATAAATCCGAGTAGGCTAACAAGACAAACAGTTGAATTTTATGAAAATAGAAGTAGAGCTAAAGTAGAAATAAAACGTAAGTAAATGGAGTGCTGCAATTAAAGCGGACCTAAGATCAGCAAATATTACACAAAGTTAAATTCAGGGTAGAAACTGTTTCAGACACAAGGTTAATGTTTGGGAGGTTGGCCAGAGAGAAAATGTAGAAATACCAGAACAACTTGGCCTGACGAAAGGAAAAAAGCTTATAGTGAAAGAATTAAATCTGTAAGGACGCAAAGGAAAGTTAATAACAATAAACGCCTCTAACCAGGGCCCATACGTGAATAATAATAATAACAAATGGAATGTATTCAATAAATTTCAGATTTAGAGCTGGATTCGGTCAAAACAGATCTTTTAAGAACTACGGCGATGTTATAATTGTACGAGTCGCACCTGTAAAATGCCATATCATTTAAATAGTTGTTGTCAAGAGTTTGTAGTATCTCTGATACACTATTTTGAACAAGAACGAGACAATAATGGTGCATTGTTACTCTTTGCAGCTGTTAGGTATGTTAAGTTAATTCTTAATAATTGAATATGTTTAGTTTAAGTCATATATATATATTATAGAAACTAGAATTTTTTTAAGCCTGTTGCAACATTTATTAGTACAGAATGTAGTTAAATAATGCTATATGTAATTTATATAACCACCATAAAAAAATTGACTACAAAAAAAAGTAAACAATGTCTTTCTATTTTACATTGACATAAACGTACCGCAAAAGGCCATCGACAGAAAAAGAAGAAGCATTTTTGAAGGAATCATGTGGAGAAGTTAAAACTTATAATAGGGTATCTCCTTTCTGTAGGACAGTGATTTCCAAATTGAGAAACGCAGACTAGTGCAAAAGGAGGCGCGAAAAACTTTAACAGAAATGTAATTTTCATAACATAAGATACATAAATAAAAAATAAATACAGTGGGAGACAAAAGTATTGGCAAACTATGTATTTCATATGAAAATTATATTCCTGTAAAATATAAACTCAAGTAAGTTAATATTAAATTTTTATGTATTGCATACCCATCCATTAAAAAAAAACAAATTAAAACTTTTTAAACAGAACAAAAAAATACACAAAATAAATTCAACCTTTCAGAATAGGTGACAAAAGTATTGGCACAATATAAACAAAATATATGTTTATAATAACTAATACTTCATAGGGAGACCTTTCCCTTTTGTTTTCAGTAGGTCTTCTCTTCATTGAATATTATTCTATTCTTGCAAAAGTATTTTTTAAGTTATTTACTTGAAATGTGTCTAATTCGCTCCAAAGATTCTCAATAGGGCTGATGTCAGAAGACTGTGGAGGTGTATTTAGAGAATGTGGTACATTGTTGACAATCCACTGTTGCACTCTATATACACTGTATGCTTTGGATTTAAAAAAAAATCTCTCTTTTTTCTCTCTCTCTTTTTTCTCTCTTTCTTTAGTTCTCTCGTTTTTAATTTTAAGTTCGATTTTAAAATATTTAAATATACTTTTTTATCCACGATACCATCGATAAATACTAGATTGCTTATTCTCCCTGATGCCATACACCTCACAACACTAAGACATTACCACCACCATGTTTAACGGTTTGATGCTAGTGTTTTAACTCCATTTCCATGTTCGGCTTTCTCCATACATGCACATTGTTGCTCATTAGTTTCTTCTCCTTTCTTAAATACATAATAATTTTTCGCTCGGAGTCCGTAGTTTCTAAACCTCTCCGTCTCATTTAAAGACCATCCCAACAATTTAAAGGCTGAATAACAACTAAACCGCAACAAAAGTAATAGTTTAGAATATTTTGTTAGTACGAGAGTCAACGTACGCACAAATTTTATAATTTCTTCGTATTTTGGTACCCTTTCTAAGTAAAACATTTTCACTGTGCCAATACTTTTGCCTAGCTATTCGGAAAGAGATTAAATCCAACTTCTGTATATGTTCTTGCTCTGTTAAGAAGTTTTATTTTGTTAAAAAATAGGATGGGTAAGTAATGCATAAAAAATATAACAAGTTGCTTGTGGTTAGCATCATATTTTTTAAGTGTGATAATCATCTCCGGTTTCGAGCCAAATAAAAAACATTTGCGACACGTACTAATTTTCTTGTCCAATAAAAATAAAAACGCGATTAAAAACCGTCGTATATTTGTGGAAACTTACGGTGACAATGTCCCAATGCAAGATGCTTGTCGAAGGATTCGTTTAGACTATTCAAAAGTGGTGATTTCGACTTGAAACACAAAGAACGAAAGGAAGAGCGAAAATATGCAAACAAATTGCAGAGAAGTTGAATGTTAGTCGCCGAACCGTATGTGAAGTTCTGCATTCTATGGTAAAGGTCCAGTAGGTAGGATAATAGGTACCACATCAGCTGAACAGTGTCCGAAGTTTTGCTTTCTCGGCATGAAAGAAATACTTTTATGCATCGGATCGTGACTGGAGTCGAAAAATGGATACATTTCGAGAAACTGAAATGCAGAAAATCATGGGTAGACCCAGGACAACTATAAACATCGACCACAAGACCGAATCGCTTTGAAATAAGGACAACGCTGTGCATTTGGTGGAATCAGAAGGGTGTCGTATACCATGAGCGTCTGAAATCAGGTGAAACAGTTAATACCGTGCACTGCCTTCAACAAATGATCAAGTTGAACCATGCATTGTTCGAAAAGCGACGAGAATGGGCTGCAAGACAGGGAAAATTATTTTTTCAGCACGACAACGCCCCATCACACACAGCGAAAGCGGTCGGAGACACCATTTCTGCACTTGGTTGGAAACTCTTGCCCCCACCGTACTCACCAGACTTGGTCCCTTCCGACTACCATGTGTTTTCATCGATGTCTCACGCGCTTCTACAATTACGGATATGTCGAAAAATAGCTTTATGATAATTTCTGGAAAGGCATCCACAAATTATCAGAAAGATGGGAAAAAAGTGCAGCTGGCGATGATGCATACTTTGAATAAACCATTTTTACCTTTCTCCCAAATTAAACGTGTTTTTTTAAAGAAAAATATTTAAAAACACTTAACCGCCACACCTGGCTAAAACAGAGCTTTAAATATTAGGTTGTTTGCATAGTTGTCTGAAAATACGAAAGCTACCATAAGTACTAGTTTAAATTATGTCTCCCTTCTATACTATTATGAGTTGCGCTGGCTACCCCGTGCAAAAGTGATTGACATCATGTTTGAACTCAAAGAGGTTGCAATGATTATTGATGATAATCAATTCTTCTATTGGAACCTTCGGATTTGTTAAACATCAAATCACTTTTATAAAACTTCTCAGTGCGCGTTTCGCCAACCATGTTAGCATCATCGGGAGATTGAATCATCTTCCTCACTCCGGACGATGTTAACATATTTAGCGAAACGTGCGTCGAGAGGCTTTATCAAAGTTATTTGGTGTTTAGTGGTAATCTCTTCGAATTTAGCCGATGAAAATGATAACGAAGAGGCAAAATATTATTTAGGAATAATAACTTTACTTTTAAACTTGCCCATGTAGGTGACATGTTTGCAGAATTTAATGTCGAAATTAATTTACAAAAAAGTAAGTTCGACATGTCTCCACTTTTAAATGATTTCTGCACTAAAGTAAAGATTAAAGCAAACAAAAATCTACTTAATCAACACCTGGATGGTTTGCTAATGCACTCTTCACATTACTGATAAATAATGAAAAGGAAAAATTCATAAATATCATGCGATACTTAATTGAAACAAAAATTTGATAGTAAAACTCTAGTTGAATTTTGAGTGAATCGAATTAAATATAACATTTTCTCAAGCAAAGCAATGTAAGTACTGCTGCCGTTCGTAAACATATATTTAAGCGAAACGCAATTTCCTGCATTAGCTGCAATCCAATTATTGAGTCCATTTGATAGTAGAAAAAGAGCTGCATTTCATTTTCTGTATGCTTGATCCTATTCTTCCATATATTAGGAGTAATAGTGGGAAGTGCCTCACGCCACATGTTTATACAGTCTAGTGGTGTATTACCATCCCTACCCATGTGTTTATTATAGTAATTTTTTTGCAATTCCCCATATAAGTTTAATTGGGTTGAAAATGCAGTGCTATGAGGGAATACATAAACCTTTTTGTTCTGCTAAATTGTCTACTAAATATTTCTTCCTGAAAATGAAAAATAAACTGCGAGTGCCTATGTATGAACTACATATGGGATTGAGAACAATTTGTTCTGCAATTCTTCGGTTATGAATACCTGCAGTGTTTATACATGATATTAATGGTCACGAATAGGGCTTGTGTCCAAAGTTGCAGTATCGGTAACCCTTTTAGTAGAACTACGCTTTTTAGGCGATTTTAAATTTTCATCATTTTCATTTTTTACCTTACGATCGAAAACAGTTCTTTTAAGAACTACCACGATGTTATAATTGTCAGAGTCGCAACTGTAAAATGTCATATCAATTAAATAGTTGTTGTCAAGAGTTTGAAGCATCTCTGATACACTATTTTGAACAAGAACGAGACAATAATGGTGTATTGTTACTCTTTGCAGCTGTTAGGAATGTTAAGTTAATTCGTAATAATTGAATATGTTTAGTTTGGGTTATATATGTATATAATGGAAACTAGAATTTTTTTTAGCGTGTTGCCGCAGCCTTAAATATGAGTATGTGCACTGTAAGTACTATTTTACAAAAAAGCGAAAAACAATTAGGTTTTAAAATCGCCTAGAAACCGTAGTTTTACTAAAAGGGTTATCAATACTGCACCTTTGGATACAAGTTCTAGTCGTGACACCATTTATATCATGTACGAACACAATAAGTATTCGTAACCTAAGAATCGAAGAAAAGCCTATTCTTAAACCCATATGCCGTTTATACATAGGCATTCACAGTTTAATATTCATTTTCAGAACAGCATGTAACTTTGAAGTCCTTAAATGAGCAATTAAAAGAGAAACAGCTATCATGGATGATACTATGTCATTGTGCAATGTATTGAAAGAAGTAGGTTTTAAATGGAAAAAAGGCATCCAAGGCGAGGCCTTATGGAACTTCCCAATGTTGCCCTAAAATGTACAGATTTTTTGAGAAGTCATATGAAGGAAAGAAAAAAGCCTTGTACAAATTTGTCTTCTTAGATGAAAACTGGATTTTTCAAAATGATACTGTAAGTCATTCATGGCAAGATAATAAGAGGAATGTAGAACCCACCAAAGTTGATAGAAAAAAGGTAAGTTAGACAAATATGCAAAATATATGAAAAGTTTTGATTGAAAATTTTTATTTTAGATATGGATATTTTTCTATGTGGATACTTTGGCAAGATAATAATAAGAGGAAAGTAAAAATCACCACAGTTTATGGTAATAGGTAATTTACACAAATATGCAAAAAATAAGAAAAGTTCTGATAGAAAATTTTTATTTGAGATACATCACATGTCATGCTGGCGATGAAGATTTATTCCTCAATAAATCTTCATATGGTCTCTGCACCCTCGTGCAGAGACCATATTTCCGTCAAAAAATGACCTTACTGATTATCAGGGTTAATTGAATCAAAGAAGTTTCTTGAAATTGAAACCACGGAAAAATTTAATAGACAACTTAGCAGAACAATATGGGCACAAAGTTTTATGTATTAACTTACATGGGGAATTGTACAAAATTACTATAATAAACACATGGGTAGAAATGGCAATACACAGCAAGACTGTATAAACATGTGGCGTGAAGCACTTCACAGTGTGTGAATCCTGAGATATGAAAGAATACGATCAAGCATACAGAAAATTAAATGGTATGACAGAGAGCATATACTTGTATGAAAAGAAGTTCTTCCGTGAATTATAAATACTGCAGATGATAACAGTGATTCCAGCCAGTAGTTTTCAGATTCTGATTGATGAAAATATAAGTGCATGCAGATATTTCATTGTTGTTTCTGTTTTGTACTTGCATATTATATATCAATAAATGTCAGTGGTAATTATATAATATTTTTATATTCTTAACCACTCAAATATTAAAAAATGTCGATAGTTTTGAATAAATTAACCGTTTTTGAACGAAGCACTTTACATCTGCTGAATCTATCTAGAGGTACTAAATCGACGACACTTGCAAGACTTTAAACATTTATTATATATTTTTTTTAGTTACTTAGCAATTTGCATTTAATTTAGAAATCATTGTTTTAATTGTTATTAAAGTTTAAAATATAAAAATTATTCGCTAAAGCAAGATTATGATATTTAATCACAATCTGGCAACAGGGCCAAAGAATATTTACCTATAGATATATACGGCCATATTCTTTGACATTTTTGCAGTCAAAATGTTGATCATGTGCTTTAAATGACGTGCAACTGCCTTTATTTTGTACGAACAATAGTTACTACTACTAGTAGTACTACTGCTGCAGAGTTATAGAAAAGTGTAAAATTATCTCAAAAACCGTGCCTCCTACTAAAAATTACAAATTTTTATGGACAAAAGACTGCTAATTTCAAAAAAATTAAAGGGCGCATTAATTTTTTTAAAGATTAAATTAAATTTTTATTTGAATTAAAATTTATTTTAATTATTTTGATTAAAATTTTTATTTCAAACCGTTTGAAAACTATTAAAAATTTCAAATTTAATTTTAGAGCTTTGCAAGGCCATGTCTCTATAATTACACCCAATCAATCAAAAGTTAATTAAAGAAAATCATCATTTGCAGTGCTTATTGCCGCATTAGGTTTTACCTGTATACCAGTAATGATCGTTATAAAATATATACTTGGAACTTTAGAGATTTTAATTATGCTGTATAATACAAAAAGTTAATCAACAAATAAGTTTATGTATTAATAAGTTTGCTATTTTAATAATGAAAATTTAGCACAGAATTAATTTAAAAACGGTAATTGTTAATTTTTGAATAAAAGCACAGAATACTTTCCAACTGAAAGTTTAGTTTCATTTCATTTTGTTCAATTTAGGAAAAATATTAATAAAATCATAGTTTTTCTTTACCTTCGTATATGGGCATATATTTAAATAATGCTATATGTAATAATACTAGTTCGTTATTATTTATATAACCACCATAAAAAAATTGACAACAAGAAAAGGTAAACAATGTCTTTCTATTTTACATTGACATAAACGTACCGCAAAAGGCCATCGACACAAAAAGAAGAAGATTTTGCGTATGTGCATTTCAAACCTGCCCGATATCGAGATTCTAAATGTTCGGCGTCGCTATATTTAGTAATGAAATAACCGATAGAAAAATCAAGATTTGTAAACATTTTCAAATATCAAGCTTAATTACTTACTCCTTTGGGGACCAAGCGATGCACAACACAACGAAAACAAAAACTTTTACTTTAAGTCTTACTTGTGAAAATTCAGATGAATTGATACAGATGAATTTAACATTTTGAAATGGAAATATCAAGCATTATTTTAAAGAAAGGCCGTAATACAGAAAGAAATACTAAAACTGATATTGACTTCTCTCTCGTTCCTTGTTTTGATAAAATTAAAATGCCGATGTTGTAAACATAACTTGGTCTGCTAATAAAACTGGGTTCCAGAAAATATAATTTTCAGCGCATTTTTGAAGGAATCATGTGGGGAACTTAAAACACTATAATAGGGTATCTCCTTTCTGTAGGACAGTGATTTCCAAATTGAGAAACGCAGACTAGTGCGAAAGGAGGCGCGAAAACTTTAACAGAAATTTAATTTCCATAACATAAGATACATAAAAAAAATAAATACAGTGGGAGACAAAAGTATTGGCAAACTATGTATTTCATATGAAAATTATATTCCTCTAAAATACAAACTCAAGTAAGTTCATATTAAATTTTTATGTATTGCATACCCATCCATTAAAAAAAAATTAAAACTTTTTAAACAGAACAAAAAAATACAAAAAATTCATTCAACCTCTCAGAATAGGCGGACAAAAGTACTGGCACAATATATACAAAATATATGTTTAAAACAAGTAATACTTCCCCTCTAGTATTTTTGTACCCTTTCTAAGTAAAACATTTTAACTGTGCCAATACTTTTGCCTAGCTATTCTGAAAGAGATTAAATCCAACTTCTGTATATTTTCTTGCTCTGTTAAAAAGTTTTATTCGGCTGAAAAAAATAGGATGGTTATGTAATCCATAAAAAATATAACAAGTTGCTTGTGGTTAGCATCATATTTTTTAAGTGTGATAATCATCACGTACTGATTATCTTGTTCAATAAAAATAAAAACGCGATTAAAAACCGTCGTATATTTGTAGAAACTTACGGTGACAATGTCCCAATGCAAGACGCTTGTCGAAGGATTGGTTTAGAGTATTCAAAAGTGGTGCTTTCGACTTGAAACACAAAGAACGCCGAGGCGAAAGGAAAAAATTTGAAGATGCCGAATTGCAAGCATTATTGGAAGAAGACAATATGCAAACAAATTGCAGAGAAGTTGAATGTTAGTCGCCGAACCATTTGTGAAGTTCTGTATTCCATGGGAACGGTCCACAATATCGACCACAAGACCGAATCGCTTTGAAATAAAGACAACGCTGTGCATTTGGTGGGATCAGAAGTATGTCGTATACCATGAGCGTCTGAAATCAGGTGAAACAGTTAATACCGTTCACTGTCGTCAACAAATGATCAACTGGAACCATGCATTGATCGAAAAGCGACAAGAATGGGCTGCAAGACACGGAAAATTCTTTTTTCAACACGACAACGCCCCATCAAACACAGCGAAAGCGGTCGGAGACACCATTTCTGCACTTGGTTGGAAACTCTTGCCCCCACCGTACTCACCAGGCTTGGTCCCTTCCGACTACCACGTGTTTTCATCGATGTCTCAGGCGCTTCTACAATTACGGATATGTTGAAAAATAGCTTTATGATAATTACTGGAAAGGCATCCACAAATTGTCAGAGAGATGGGGAAAATGTGCAGCTGGCGATGATGCATACTTTGAATAAACCATTTTGTACCTTTCTCCCAAATTAAACGTATTTTTTTAAAGAAAAGATGTAAAAATTATTAACCGCCACATCTGGCTAAAACAGTCCTTTAAAAGTTAGGTTGTTTGCAAAGTTGTCTGAAGATATGAAAGCTACCATAAGTACTTGTACGAATTATGCCTCCCTTCTATACTATTGTGAGCTGCGCTGGCTACCTCGTGAAAAAGTGATTCACATCATGTTTGAACTCAAAGATATTGCAATGATTATTGCTGAAAATCAATTCTTCTATTGGAACCTTCGGTGTTAAACACTAAATTCGAATAGATTACCACTAAACATCAATTCACTTTTATAAAACTTCGCAGTGCGCGTTTCGGTAACCATGTTAGCATCATCAGGAGATTGAATCATCTTCCTCACTCCGGACGATGTTAACATGGTTAGCGAAACGTGCGTCGACAGGCTTTATCAAAGTTATTTGGTGTTTAGTCGTAATTTTTCGAATTTAATTGATGAAAATGATAAAGAAGAGGCAAAATATTATTTAGGAATAATAACTTAATTTTTAAACTTACCCATGTACTATAATGAATGAATGTACTATAATAATACTAATGAATACCCATGTACTATAATAATAAGTAAGGTCCTCGCATGAATAACTTCATGCGAGGACCTTACTGATTTAAAAAAACAAAGTGAAACTAGTCATGAAACAAACGGAATTATAAGAATGAAATTTACAAAAAATTAAGTTTGACATGTTTCCACTTTTAAATGATTTCTGCACTAAAGTATAGATTAAAGCAAACAAAAATCTATTTAATCAACACCTGGATAGTTTGCTAACGCACTTTTCACATTACTGATAAATATTGAAAAGGAAAAATACATAAATATCATGCGATACTTAATTGAAACAAAAATTTGATAGCAAAACTCTAGTTGAATTTTGATTGAATCGAATTAAATTTAACATTTTCTCAAGCAAAGCAATGTAAGTACTGCTGCCATTCCTAAACATATATTTAAGCGAAACGTAATTTCCTGCATTAGTTGCAATCTAATTATTGAGCCCATTTGATAGTAGAAAAAGAGCTGCATTTCATTTTCTATATGCTTGATCATATTCTTCCATATCTTAGGAGTAATAGCGGGAAGTGCCTCACGCCACATGTTTATACAGTCTTGTGGTGTATTACCATTTCTACCCAAGTGTTTATTATAGTAATTTTTTGCAATTCTCCATATAAGTTTAATTGGGTTGAAAATGCAGTGCTATGAGGGAATACATAAACCTTTTGCTTGTATTGTTGTGCTAAATTGTCTACTAAATATTTCTTCCTGAAAATGAAAAATAAACTGCGAGTGCCTATGTATGAACTACATATGGGATTGAGAACAATTTGTTCTGCAATTCTTCGGTTATGAATACCTGCAGTGTTTATACATGATATTAATGGTCACGAATAGGGCTTGTGTCCAAAGTTGCAGTATTGGTAACCCTTTTAGTAGAACTACGCTTTATAGGCGATTTTAAAGCTTTGTTTTCCATCTTTTGTGAAACTGTACTAAAAGTGGACATACTCAACTTTAAGGCTGGTGCAACACGCTAAAAAAATTACTCTAGTTTCTATAATATGCTATGACAAACTAAAAATATCCAATTATTAGCAATTAGCTTAACATACCTCTGAACAACAGCAAAGGATAACAACGGACAATTATTGTATCGTTCTTGTTCAAAATATTATATTAAAGATGCTACTAACTTTTGACAACAACTACTTAAGTGATTTGGCAGTTTGGAGGTACGACTCTGACAATTATAACACTGACTCTGATAATTATGACACTGGTAGTTCTTACATACTCAACCTTAAGGCTGCTGCAACGCGCTAAAAAAGTAATCTAGTTTCTATAATATACTATATGACAAACTAAAAATATCCAATTATTAGCAATTAACTTAACATAGCTCTGAACAGCCGCAAAGGATAACAACGGACCATTATTGTCTTGTTTTGGTTCTTGTTCAAAATATATCAAAGATGCTACTAACGTTTGACAACTAGTAAAGTGATTTGGCATTTTGCAGGTGCGACTCTGACAATTATAATATCGCGGTAGATCTCAAACATTCAGATTTGTACAAGCCGGTACAAAACTAAAATAGTTCGAAGTTATCGATGACGCTATTGAAGAACAGCAGAAATACCACTACATAAATTAAATAATAAAATAATCAAATGCAAACATAAAACACAAAACTGAGACATTACAACCCAGTTACTAAGCCAGAATGTCTCTATGGCGCAGAAACACTCATTTTGAATAGAAAGAAAGACATCGAGGAGATTGATAAGAAAGAGAGAAAGAAAAATCTTAGGCCCCAAACAAATAAATAGCACAACATACCGACTTCGAGAAAACCAACAAATCAAACAATACACAGATATACATAGCGATATGAGAAAAAAAGACTTAAGTTTTACGGACACATAAAACGGATGAATCCGAGTAGGCTAACAAGACAAATAGTTGAATTTTATGAAAATAGGAGTAGAGCTAAAGTAGAAATAAAACGTATGTAAATGGATTGCTGCAATTAAAGTGGACCTAAGATCAGCAAATATTACACAAAGTTAAGTTCAGGATAGAAACTGTTTCAGACACAAGATTAACGTTTGGGAGGTTGGCCAGAGAGAAAATGTAGGAAGACCGGAACGACTTGGTCTGAGGAAAGGAAAAAAGCTCATAGTGAAAGAATGAAATCAGTATGGACGCAAAGGAAGGCTAACAACAATAAACGCCTCTAACCAGGGCCCATACGTGAATAATAATAATAACAAATGGGAAGTATTCAATAAATTTAAAATTTAGAGCTGGATTCGGTTGCCAACAATATGTGATGTCGAGTTTCAATTTTTTCTTGTTGATATATATTAACACGTTTGGTTATCCCATTTGTAGCTGGAATTTTTTTAGCGTGTTGCAGCAGCCTTAAGTTTGAGTATGTGCATTGTAAGTACTATTTTACAAAAAAGCGAAAAACTATTAAGTTTTAAAATCGCCTGGAAAGCGTAGTTTTACTAAAAGGGTTATCAATACTGCATCTTTGGATACAAGTTCTAGTCGTGACACCATTTATATCATGTACGAAAACAATAAGTATTCGTAACCTAAGAATCGAAGAAAAGGCTGTACTTAAAAACATATGCAGTTTATACATAGGCACCCACAGTTTAATTTTCATTTTCAGAACAGCCTGTAACTTTGAAGTTTTTAAATGAGCAATTAAAAGAGAAACAACTGTCATGGATGATACTATGTCATTGTGCAATGTATTGAAAGAAGTAGGTGGAAAAAAGATGATCCAAGACGAGGCCTTATGGAACTTCCCAATGTTGCCCTAAAATTTATAGATTTTTTGAGAAGTTATATGAAGGAAAGGAAAAAGCCTTGTAAAAATTTGTCTTTTTAGATGAAACCTGGATTTTTCAAAATGATACTGTAAGTCATTCATGGCAAGATAATAATAAGAGGGATATAAAAACCACCAAAGTTGATGGTAAAAGGTAAGTTACACAAATATGCAAAAAATATGAAATGTTTTGATAGAAAATTTTTATTTTAAATACATCAAACTTCATGCTGGCGATGAAGATGGACTTATTGAGGGTGCAGAGTGCAGAATGCATGCAGATATTTCATTGGTTTTTTTGTTTTGTACTTGCATATTATATATCAATAAATGTCAATGGTAATTATATAATATTTTTATTTTTTTAACCATTCAAATATTAAACAATGTCGATAGTTTTGAATAAATTAACCGTTTTTGGATGAAGCGTTTTACATCTGCTGAATTTATCTAGAGGTACTAAATCTAAATAACTAAGTAACTAACTTAGGTACTAAGTCTAAATTTCATTTTGAATTTTGAAGTTTATTTCATTTACATCCGTCTTTTTGGCAGCTAATATAGCACGTTCGCTCAACCAAAAATGACCTCTGTAATTTTGAGCGACGTTTGGGAACACCATTTGTATGAGCTCGGTTGTTGTTTCAGTAAACTGACAAAAATCGACAGGAAATGTAATGCAGCCAGTCGAATCATCAACAGGGATTTTGCCATTACCAAGGTGAATGAGTTGTTTGGAAAATATTTCTCCAGATCGATCATTTTGTTATTCAACACGCATATTCTTACTTAAATTTAGTATCTTGACGTATGTCCACAAAATGGAGGACTTTAACCATGCATTGAGTTCATCCGCTAACGTTGACCGTGAAATCACTGGTAATGTTTGACGGAAATCTCCTGCTAATAAAATCATCGCTCCGCCAAATCGATTTTGATTGTTTCGCAGATCTTTCATAGTTCTGTCTAATGCCTCCAAAGACATTTTATGTGCCATCGTACATTCATCTCACACTATCAACTTACATTGCTGCAAAACCTTTGTTTTTTAAACCTTTGAGTTTTATTGCTTTGAATATTCAATGGTAATTTTAGCGCTGAATGGGCTGTTCGACCGCCTTCCAATAATGTGGCTGCAATACCAGATGAAGCAAGTGCGAGTGCAATTTCATTTTGTGAGCGAATTGTTGCTAAAATCAATGAAATCAAAAAAGTCTTTCCTGTACCACCTGGAGCGTCCAAAAAGTAAATTCCTCCAGTTCCATCATTTATAACTGTCATAAGCGAATTAAAGACACATTTTTGTTGTTGGTTCTACAGCGGAACATTTATTCTAACTGATTCCCTTAAAGCATCGAGATCATACCGTTTTTACGTAGCAACTTTTGATCAAAAGCCTCGTACATTGGGCGATTAGGCACGGCCATGCCTAATTGATATAATACTTTGTTTAACATCATCAAGCACATGTCTTCAATTATTATCAATGCCTCCTTGTAAATTCCTTCTGTGTATTGTAAATGTATATTCCCTGTTCTAGTGCGCATTTGATGCAAGATATCATCACACATATCATCTTTGTATTTGATCCATAAATCAAATGGTTTCGACGGGCATGTCGATATAATTATAGAAAACAATGTTCGTATTTGCTGAGGTTTTGAAGAAATTACAGCATCACTTAAGGTTTGATCCCAATGGGAATCATTTTCTAACAGTTACAAACGCTGACAGGCTTCTCGGTAAGAGCCACATAATTCACCATTTACAGTTCGTAAATGTTGGAATGATGTTGGGCCCCGAACATTGACTAACGGTAATCGCAAATAGAAACACTCTTTATTGCTTGGATGGACTGAATAAATTAGACCAATGGCATCAGTGGAATATACATTGCGTTAGCCTGGAACTGGATTTCTTTGTTTCCGTCGTTGACATTTTTTTGAGGATTGATTCCAAGTATAATATTTTGGCATTTCTGAGTATAGCAGTGTTCGGGCAAAATCATCATTCTGACATATATCAAAAAAACTGGCCAAGGTTGTACATGGTGGTTGAATAACTCGTTGTTGTACATTCTGTGCAGTAAAATATACTCTTTGGCCATTGTCTAAGTGGACTGCTAAGTGAACTACAGTGGGGTATCTTTCATGAATGGGAAAAGAAAAAATGCGCCAAATTGCTTCATTACTGCTAACATAACAGCCTATTTGGTATTGGTTAACTTCATCAATTTTCAGCACTAACTCCAATGAGAGCCATATCATTTTATTTTGTTACATATTTGCAAATGTATTTTATAGATTCGACGGAATGGCAGATTTCTTTTGTTTAGATTGACGTTGACAATTTACGTCAACTGTTTGACAGCTAGTTTTTATGTGAAAAGAAAAGTGTTGTTTTTACTGTTGTCTACGGATTTTGTTTTTATTAAAACTTTCCGTGTGCTTAAGGAAGATACGAAAAAAAAATAGCCGAATTGGTCGAGCTGTTCTTGAGTTTTGCGCTTAGCAACATTCATTTATATCGATATAGATTTATTTAGTCACAATCTGGCAACAGGGCCAAAGAATATTTACGTATAGATATATACGTCAATATTCTTTGACACCGCAGTCAAAATGTTGATCATGTGCTTTTAATGACGTGCAACTGCTTTTATTTTGTACGAGCACCAGTTACTACTACTACTACTACTACTACTACTACTACTACTGCTGCAGAGTTATCAAAAAGTGTCAAATTATCTCAAAAACCACTAAAAATACTAAAAATTTAAAAAAAGTACTTTTTATGGAAAAAAGACTGTTAATTTCAAAAAAATTAAAGAGAGCTTCAAAAAAAAACACCAATTTCCTATTTTTTATGTATAAAAATGACACCACTACCCTCTAGATTAAAGTTTTTATTTCAAACCATTTGAAAATTATTAAAAAATTTCAAATTTAATTTTAGAGCTTTGCA
>JARFXV010002967.1:0-23054 GCA_031761425.1 Cosmopolites sordidus
AACCCAAGGCTATAATGGTTGCACTAAACAAGAGGGTTCCGTCGAGGATCGATGCAAGTTTAAACATTTTCTAGCTATATTTGCTGTACCCAGTAGAGCAATCCTCTGCATGACTGCCATATGTCTATCATGTAATTCAAGCTGCTCTTTGGCGATTTGCTAGTCATTTGCTATCAGCCTATTTGTAGATATTACTACTGGTCTTGTGTCGACATCTTTGAGTTGGTAGATATCTTTGGGAGCCTTTGTGTCGATTATTACCATATCGGGTCGATTAGCCTCCACCGTCCGTTCAGTAATTGCCGTTCACTACAAAATCTTTGCAGTTTTACTTATATACACTTGTTCGGGTTTCCACTTATAATAAGGCATTTCCACGTCCAACAGGCCATATTTTTTCAATAATGCTTTATGTATCAGCTTAGCAATGTTGTTATGCCTTTGCATATAGTCTGTTTGAGCCAGCGCAGGACTCCCTTCGCTTAAATGCTGCATTGATTCTAAATCTTGTTTACATAAGCGACATTTTGGATCGATATTTTGTCCTAATATATGTTTTTTATATGCCCTGGTACTTACGACCTGATCTTGGATAGCACATAGGAAACATTTTGTCTCATCATAAAGTCCAGCTTTTCGGAGTCATTCTGTAGAGTATTTCTTATTGATGTGTTCAGAATCGAGGAGAGCTGCCAAACGACCATGGCGCTCCTTTCTTTTTCAAACTGAAATGCGCCCCTGGGGAGTTATATGGCTTCGTTGCTTGTGCTAAATGGAGGGGACTATAATTGCTATACAGTGTACAGACAGCTTAATGAAGATTACTCTCTTTGCTGAAAAAATAGGATCTTAGCCGGTCATGCTCTTGAATGAAATAATTATTAGCAATATTGTTTCAATGTAAAAGATTAACATTTTTGCGATTAGAAACTTAATGAAACAAGTCTCAGGAAAATCCACTCACTATAGACGGGTTTCAAGATTTTTAAATTTCATGGCTAGTACTCTGGACTACATACAAAAGTAAAGATTACATATTTGTTTTTTTTTCAATTTTCCATATCACTCTTGTATATTGTTTGTTTCAGCAATTTGAATTAACTAGTTGGTAATATAATGGCACTTGCAAATAACAGTGACTCTCCTGAGATGGATGTAAATACTCCTTCAGACTTTATTTTTGGCAAGATTATTGGAGATGGTAGTTTTAGTACTGTTTATTTAGCGAAAGAAGTTAAAACTAATAATGAATACGCTAGTAAGAGGAAAAGGATGATTTTTAGTTAACATTAACTGTCATTCTTCTGTTTGCTTTAGTTAAAGTATTACAAAAAGATCATATTATTAAAGAAGGCAAAATTGAATATGTACGGCGAGAAAAGGAAGTTCACTCAATACTAAATCATTCATCACGGTACTTTGTGCATCTTTTTAGTGCATTTCAAGACCCGGAAAGATTCTATTTTGTCTTAAGTTATGCCATCAATGGGGATCTCTTAGAATATATATTCTTACACAAGAAATTCTCTATTGAATGGACCAGGTATAGACATATAATTTTTAAGTAAATTTCCTAATTGAATATTAAAATTTGTAGGTATTACACTGCGGAACTGGTACTTGCATTGGAATATCTTCATTCAAGGAAAATTGTACATAGGGACTTAAAACCAGAGAATATTTTGTTAGATTACAATTTTCACATACTCGTTGCTGATTTTGGTAGTGCTAAAATAGAAGAAGATGAAGAAAGTCAAACCGATGGTGATATTATTATTGCGTTTTCGGTTTGTGTTTGTGACTATGATTTTTACAGATGATACTGAACACGAGTCTCCTCATAGAAGCAAAAGTTTGGTTGGTACAACTGAATTTATTAGCCCAGAAATGTTGCAAGAATCAAAATCATCATTTTCATCAGATTTATGGGCGTTGGGATGCATAGGTTGGTAATCTTATATGTTGGGAGTATTGAAATTGCTTCTGTTGTTTATTGAAGTGTTCCAGATGGCCTCAGGCCATAGGCCTTTTCGTGGTAGAAACGAATACATCATTTTCCAAAATATCCTAAATTTGGAATACAAATTTTGCGACGATTTTGACGAGAAATTAAAAGACTTTATACAAAAATTATTAGTTTTAGACTCGGCAAAGCGATTAGGTAAGTAATATAATATAATTAACGTAAACATATGCTTGCATAATTTACTTAGGTTCCCACCTCATCAAACTTTTATGTCTTCCCCAGCCACTTTAGTTATTAACCCTCAAGAGAAGCACTTCTGTGCTTCCCGATTTAGAAGTACATGGGTATGTCCGTCTGTCTTTGATTATTAATATATTTTTATTAAATTATCCAATTTATTTATTTTTTTAATTTAAACCTCAATCAGTATAGAAAAAGACTTGGATATATCTCTAGAATGTTCCAAAAAAATAATAGTATTCCTAATACCATCGAAAAATCAGCAAAAATTAAAAAAAATGTTAAAATGAGGTGTTCTATTCAAACTATCATATCTAGACGAAATTAATAGATAAAAACATAGTCATCCCCTCAATGTGACCATTTATAAGGGAATAACACTTTTAATTCACCCCTGCGTATCCCATATGCAGTTCTTCTCTTGATGGTTAAAACACATTCGTTAACTTATTCGTCGAGCATAAACTGTTTTGAGAATTATTTAGTATTCACTTACGAAGCACAAAATGACAAAACTGACAAAATGACAAAACTCAAAATTCTTTTTGAAATTTGGATTAAACATATGAGAAATATATACGAAATTTTTCTATGCAGGAGCCACAGACAAGGTTTTATATTCGAGTTTACGGGGTCACGAGATATTTGCTGGTGTAAATTGGTATCATTTAGGTTTACCTCCGAGACTCTGTGATGCTGAATTCATTCAAAGCCGTAACGCTGATATAAGCGGAGTATTTGACAATAAGGAACCCGGCTTTGATACTAAGAAAGCCGACAAGTAAGCCAGAAATTGATAAATTACGCATTCAGGTTCAATTTTTCTTCTACTCCAGACTAGCAGTAGATAAATTACTGCCACTTTCACGTTCGCTAACCCAAGTCACGCCCAAAAAGTCTAGTGGAAATAGAAAAATAACCAACATATCACCCGAAGAAATGGAAAATAGACTGAGGGCTCAACAGGCCAACCCTTACAATATTTTTATGGCATCCAATCTTATTTTGAAACAAGGTAAAACCTATTTAATTATAATTTTTTAAATAACGTAAATGATGTTGGGTTTTTTAGGTCTTCTCTTTAAAGGGAAGGGACTATTTCGCAGGCGCAGGAGGATGTTTTTATTAACTTTGGGACCGCACTTATACTATGTGAATCCAACCACAATGACCTTTAAAGGTGAAATACCATTGACTTCAAGTATAAAGACGGAGGCGAAAAATTTCAAAACTTTTTTTATACACACTGTAAGTAATTTCCTATCTTATTGTTTAGTGCACCTTATAAACATCAGATAACCAAGAACTACGCCTTTGATTCCATATAAATAAAGTTATACTTTTATGAACAAAGATAGGTGATTAGAAAGTGCTCTTTCTTTCAAATGAAGAGGTTTTGGGGTGCAAAGGGAACTACTCATTAGATATCACCCTTTCGTTGGCTTTGTAGCATCACTGCTCAGGGATCAAAATGCCAGAAATTACGGTGATATCATCGAGCAAAATGACGATTATTTCACATGTAAAAATGAAATGCGTAGGGTAAATGTGGGTATTACTGCGGCTTGTAATATGGGGTCAACTTTCATAAAGTATATTATGAATTTGTTAAAAGCTATTCATATAATTTTTTTAATAATGATATGTAACTGATTTTAGACTTATACATGATAAAATAATATTTTCATTTATTTAAAAGAATTTTTAAAAATTATGTAAAGGTATGTATTACTGTGGGTATAAATGTAGTTTGCCCCTATTATGGCGTGTCAATTACTGCGTGCCTATTATTGCGCATAACCCAATGACTACAAAACTTTGGGATCTAGTTTAAAATTGAACTAAACTTATTAGAAAGATAATAATTTAGTTAATTTAATAACTTTAATTTATCAAAATATAAACGATAACAACACATCAAGTCTTAAGATATTAATAACTGACCACAATATTCATATATTATTAAATAGTAGATTCTATATCTTACTTATTATTGCCTTCTTGTAATTTATTTAATTAGATATCTTAAATATTTACGATAAATTAACACAGAAAGTCTTAAAATATTAATAACTGACCAGAATATTCATATATTTTAAAATAGTATATCTTATATTCTACTTATTATTGACATCTTGTAATTCTGTTTCTTCTTTTTTAAGTTCAGCAATTTTTTTTAAATTTCAGCAGTTTTTAATTTTTTTTTGTAATAATTCTTTAGATTGTTTTTTATCCTCAGTTTTTTTAATTCTTTGTTGTTGTTTAATAAACTTTTCTCTTATTCAAGTCTTATTTGCTCTTTCTTCAATCTTTCATCTTCCTTCCGAGCAAGTTATTTTTCTTTTTCTCGTTTTTTTCAACTCTTGTTGCTCTATTTTATTTTTTTTCAATTAATATTACTTTCTCTGCTTTTAAACGTTTTTGATTTTCCTTCGTTTCCTGAACCTGTTGCCATTGACAACTAGACAAAATAGATGGGGCTTAAGATGAGTTATTAGCTATTTTCTTTTTGTGAAGTCACACTTAGGCCAATAACATAGTTTTTTAAAGGCTTCTGAAAATGTATGTGTGTATTAGTATTAACTATATTTTCAAGCGAAAGTTTGTCTTGAATCTGCCATGGGGTTGGTTCTGGAGCACGGACTTCTGATTCAACTGTTAAGGAAGCAGAATCGGAATCTGCTGCAGGAAATAAGATTCTTGAATATCTGTAGCAGAAACATTAAGTGTTTCTGGAATTACTTGACAAGTTCGGTCCTTTTCGTCAGATATTTCAGAAGTGGTCAGAATGTTTTTCTAGATATAATTAAAGCTTCTCTAATTTGTTCAGAAATAGCCTTTAAATCTCTATGGACATACCACATACTCCACTAGAACCTAACCTAACCCAACATGAAAAACACCGCATACTCCACTAGACTATTATCTTCAATGTTTTTTCATCCTGAAAATTGAGACGAAAAGAAAATTATACTTATTAAAAAAATAATAACATAATATAATATAAAATAATACTATTAAAAAAAGGAATTAAAGTAAAAAAATGAATTTAATTTGACACAAAATTTAATAATAAACGTAATTTCTTAATAATTCTTAGTGTTACTTTGAGTATGTAAACTATCGTTAAATTAATCTAAAAGTGTAGAATAATTAAAGTACTGTTGTATTATCCAGGTTATTGTTTGATGATGTTCCCTCTAGGTCGTTAATAATTGGCATGTCGATCATTTCAGTCAGAGACTGCACAATTTCGTCATTATCAGAGATGTTTTGCTATAAATAAAAAAAGATGAATAAATTAAAATTATTAAAATTATTAAAATATGCACTCCTTACTTCTTGGGCAAGAGAAATTTATTTGCCTGATTGATTAGTGATGCTTGTTGATTGTGCCAACTTATACCAAATATCGAAAAGACTTTCATCTTCTTTTCTTCCTGTCCAAATAGAGCTCTCATGGGCTCTGAATAATGTTTATGTATCTTTATCTATTAAGCACTCCATAACTTTTAAAGCTTCTGATTGTTTGGATACTTCTCTTGTATCTTCAGAAGAAGATATGTTGTATTTTACTAGATGAAGTTTCTTAGCATTAGCGTCCAGATGAAGCCACATGTTTCGGATCTGTTTTCATTTTTTTTTAATTAAAACCCTCGAATGTTTTTTTCAGTACATGAACAACTTGGCATTTTTGTATACTAATTGTTCTAGAATCTTCACGCAAAGCTTGAAAAGATCTTTGATAAGCTGCTCTAAATGCACGAAAGAGAGCTACATCTAACGGATGTAAGATATGTGTAGCGTTAGGATGCAAACAACAAGAATTATTTTGACTCAAAATTATGTCTGAACTATGTCCATCAATGTACAATATAATTGGCAATTAAATATTGCTTTGGAAAACCCATTTTGTTATATATTTGTTATATATTTGTAAAAAATTTTGCCCGCATCCAACCGTTATCAGTATAACCAAAACTGAAGTTTGGAGGTGCTACTTTTATAACGTCTTTAGGTACGCTTTGACCTGCAAAGAGCACCAAAGTTGGTGCTAGATTGCCTGCTGCATTTGCAATAATGAGGCCAGTGACGTTTTCTTTTTCATTATTAGTGACAATACTGTACATATTCTTAGTACCTTTTGACGCAAGCACTGATGACGGTTTTGGATTCATGGAAACACCAATTTCATCTCCATTAAAAAACCTTGTAGGATAGTCGAAACCTGCCTGCCACAATAAAAAATCCACTCCACCAGCTCATTTTCTTCTTGATCATTCAGAACAGTTGATGATCCTGGTGGTTTGTCGCTATATTTTTTTTGCTCTGATTGTTGACTCCGGTATGTTATACTTTCTGGAAACCTCGGCAACTGTCATTCCACCGAGAGCTTCTACGACTGCTAATTTTACGTCAGCGTTATTATAATTATACCTAGTGTTTTTGTTCACTTTTGACTTTTTTTTTGTTTATTAAATTTTGATTTATTATTTACTTTACCCATTGTTTATTTTTTATTTCGAGATAGCTTTACTCACGCAGTTTTTAGAGGTTAGAACAGTATGGTTTACATTCGGGGTTTAAATGGGCACAAGTGCATATAACCAGAGGCGCTCCCATTACTGCGGTTGATTGAAGAAATCGCAGCAACACAAGTAAATTACAATCAGTAAATAATAAATAATAATCAATCCAAATTTAATTTGTATTGCATTTTTGATATTAAAAAAGTGTTACCTTACTTCCACATGTGATAAATACGAATATTAAATCATTTACCTATGGAAAAAAGATCATTTATGTCACCTATTTTCACACACGCACTGACAAAAATCATAATTTTCTCCTTTTACCAGTCAATTCTTAATAATTAATAACAAATTAAAAAATTGTGATACATGTCAAATTACTATGCCGTTACTTATTTTAATGTTTAAATTACTGGCCATATTTTTTTTTATTGTAAAAATTCATATATCGTTTATTTATAATATAACTAAAAAATACGCAGTAATACCCTCACTTACCCTAGATATACGAGATGTTAAATGAAATAAAGAGACTGGTTTTTATAACTTTTATATTCAATTGAAATTGCAATTCTGCATTGTCTTCTTCAAAGTAGTGGCTTTGGCAAGCCGACCAGCGCTGGAGACGGTTTGTCAACTCTTAAAGCAATACTGAAACTCAGACACTGCAATCGTCTTGTGCGAATCGTGTCTCAAAATAGTGTTCTTTGAGGTGAATTTTCACTCTTGAAAAAATGAAAAAAGTCACAAGGACCCAAGTCTAGCCAATAAGGGAGCTGCGGAGCCACAGTTTTTTTTTACTTGCCAAAAACTCGTTAATTGAAATCGTTGTATAGCAAGGCGCATTGTAGTGACACATTCAACTCTTCTCCGAGTTTCAATCTCCTGTTCATAAAATTTTGTTTCCTTTGAAGAAAAATATGTTTCCAGGTGAGCTTGCACATTATCGATATTTTTATTCCTTAGGGAATGTTCCATGGATCGGAATAAACGAAAATCGGATGGTGCTATGTCTGGAGAATATGGGGATCTGGTAAAACCTTATTTTTTCTTGGGTTAATCTTGCTGGATGCAGCCTGGCATTATCGCGTTGTAATATTACCGCTTTTCTGTTGACCAGAGCTGGCCGTTTTACCAACAATTCGTTACGTAATCTATTCAATTGTTGGCAATATAATTCAGCCGTAACTGTTTCTGCCGGTTTCAACAGTTCAAAATTATTTATGCCACCACAGGCCCACTAAACGCAGAGTAACACCGTATTTAAACTGAGGGATGATTTGGAGAAAGCCATTATTTGGCGTGCTTATCGTTGTTGTATAAGATCCATTTCTCGTTTCCAGTAACAATTCTTCGTAAAAATGGATCACTTCATTGTACGCACAATAGAGATGTGCATATTGTACGCCGTTATTCTTTATTCATCTCCACTATAGATGTGCAACCAATATACCCTGCCTGTAGACCTTCCCGATTTCTTGAAGATGTGTTTGGACTGCTGACCAAGTAGGCTGAAGAGTGTTTGATATTTCCACCATTGATTTTAAAGAGCCATTATCAAAGTCTACAGGGGTCCACTTCGATCGCTATCAGATAAGTCAAAATCACCATTGGAAAATTTTCTAAACCAGCGTTGGCACTTATTGACTTTCAATACGTCTCCATTCACATAATAAATTTGCTTTGTTGCAACCGTTCTGAACAGACCTGGTACTTACCCGAGGTTAGACGGGTCACGAATGATCTCGCACAGTTTATCTGTCGCGGCAGTTTACCACAGGATGGCAATGCTGCATGTGATTGCAGCCACCATTCGACATGGCCTATTTATATGGTCATGGCTTTAGTCAATTCCTTCATCCGCTCTCCGGGCGTTCAGCTTGAGCCCAGCTGATAACGGCTTAAGGCCAGAAACCGGTCCTGGGACGCTTGCTGGCGCTTTGGATGGCGGATGGGGGAACGGCAAAGCATTAATGTGGAGCGCGGGTGTGTTTTCTTTGTTTTTAATATCTTTCTCCACCAAAAATTTTTAACTAAGATCTGACTGTGATGTGATTTCAGCCTTACCGCAAATATCATTTGAAAGATCCTGAGGGTTACGCCTTGGAATGGATCAAAGCGATAGATGAAGTGAAAGAACACTATTATCCTCAGGCTAATACCGGAAACAACTAGGAAAAATTCCATGGTAACAATTATAAGTCAATGTTTAACAAAACACTTTTTTCGTCTAAATTTATACTTTATAATTATGTTTGACTTTATGATTACTATAATTATGACTATAATTATGTTTGACTGTAACTGTTTGACTATAATTATGTTATACTTTATATTTATGTTTGACGCGTTTCGCCAGCAGTGTAGCTTCGACAGAAATGAATATTTTTGATTTTGAAACGGGTATAAATACAAAACATTTCTACAATAAAATTGTTTATCTTTATGGTACACAAACTGTGTTATTGTTTTGAATGAATAATCTTTTTCATTTTTTCGTGGGTATATTTTAGAGTATTTAATAATTAAAATTCATTTCGAAAATATATCTCAGTTGCACCGTCAAGCTAGGCTCTATCCTTGAGTATTCCTTAATACAATTTTGTGCCTCTGACCACGTACTTACCCTTATTAGCGCCACCAAATTTCATTACTGCAACCTAGTGTTGGTTGTCGAATTTTTCGACTGAAACTTGGAAGTGGCCTGAACAATGTAGAAGCTGGAAATGACACCAGATAGTGTTTTTGGATTAGCTGGTGCCGATTAATACTTTACGTTTAATGCAAATTCTAATTTTTAACTCACAGGGTTCTGCGGAGCCGACTCGCAATTCCCTCACAAAACATAAATAGTACTAATTCTTATTCAAGACATCTGACTTCCGGTTTGGTTTCGATGTGGCTGTATTTCTCCTATGGGAGCTCTGGCGCATGTGTAGGTCTGAGGGGCTCGGCTCACTGGAACAGGTACCGGTTTATTTATTACATCGCATATAAACATATAGTACAATGAGTGTACACAAAAAAAGGTAAAAAAGGAGAAAAGAAAACACAGTGAATACAAAGCACCCAGACTAACAAATCATTAATATCCAGGTTTCCAATCCATTCCATTGCTGCAACGTCGGCCCTCATGAAATCGTTCCAGCTGCCTTGATAAGATTGTAGAGGGTAGTCTCCACTAATATGTCTGATGGATTCTTCCAGTACGCCACAGTCATAACTCGGAAACTCCGATATACCCCATTTATAGAGTGAGTCAGCACATCGACAACATCCAGTGCGGATTATATTTTTAATTTGACTCAGTTTTCTGTTTTCGATGGCCACAGTATCACATTGTACCTCTCAAACCATTTTCGTTCTTGGTGATTTTCAACGTTTCTGCAATTTTGGTTCCAGAGATCTCTTACTTTGCTGTTCCATTTGACAAGCTGTTCAGCATACAGTAGTGGCGAGTTTCTTGATCGAAGTCTATTTTGTCGCAGGCTAGGTATATCATGATAAATGGGTAGTTCCAGGTTCTCTTGTATAATGCTGTATTCTCTGAGCAGAGCGTCAATTTTACGAATCGGAGGTGGACAAATATTACTTAGTAAGGAAAGCCAGTAGGTAGGAGTTGGTCTAATTGTTCCAGTGATTATGCGCATGGTATTGTTGAACTACTCATCAATTAGGTTGGTATGACAACTGTTCAGCTACACTGGAGCACAGTATTCTGCATATTTGGAGTATTGTAAATGGTATTTTTTGTATATTGTAAATTGTATCTGGAGTTCAGTCTTAGCTTGCTTGTTAAGATGAAACGCGCATACCTCAGGCTTACTGACATTGGGCTTTAGCCTCCGTTTTTTAAAGTAAGTGTTAAGGGCAGCTAAGTCCTCCGAGTGTTCTCTCCGTCTGACCAAACTCTTTCGATCTACACGTAAGAGCCATATCGTCTGCGGAGCAGAATTTTCTTGAACTAGTGTTTAAAGGATCAGAAATATAAAGACTAAATAGGAGAGGGGCCAGGACCGAACCCTGTAGGAAACCATTATTTAATAATATTGTTGTACTTTTACTTTAACCCGAGCAAACCTGAAAGTATCTGTTGTTTATCATGTTATTAATAAGAGCTGTAGTTTTTCGGCACTCAATCACCTTTAGGAGTTTACACATCATCCCCTCCCTCCAGACGATATCGCATGCTGCCGTTAGATTGACGAAGGCCACAGATGTCTTAAGCTTCTCTTGGAAACCGGCCTCTATAAAAGTTGTCGAAGATAGCACCTGGTCGTTGGTCGCAGGTCGCACTTTGATGAGGTCTGAATCCCGCTTGCTCAACTGGAATTTGTTCCAGAATAAAGCCACTGATTCTGTTATAAATAAGCCGCTCCAAGGGTTTATATGAGCAGTTGTAAAGGGAAATGGGCCTAAAATTTTGGGGGTGAGGTAAATTTGGTGATTTACCGGGTTTCAGAATAGCCACAATTTTTGTTTTCTTCACTTCATTGAGAAGTGTCCTCGTTCTCAAAATGGTGGTGGTGGAATTGGCGAGTCCACCAGTGTTTGGCGTTTTCCCCAAGGTCGGCTAAAAATTCTGTGTCCATGTTATCAAATTCAGGTGCTTTACCAATTTTTGTCTGTTTTAGAGCAAGTTTTAATTCATCTAGAGTGAAAGGTGAGGAGAAATTCGATTCGTTTCGAGACTGAGTTTTTAGATTTGTTAATTGTTTCTCGATCCTGGTCCGATATTCAAAATTGGGGGACTGCTTCTTTCAATGTAGGGATTGGGTGGTCTTTGCTATCATAGGATACAAAATAGAGGTCCGGTTGGTAACCTCTCTGCCAACCAAATCCTTGTCATCGAAAACAAGATTTAGGTTGTTATATTCAACCCAGGCAATAATAGAATTACCACAGTCGTGCATACTTCCATTGCTCATGGTGGCTATTAAAATCACCAGCATATATTGATGGATGCGCGTTAATTGGTAGGACAGTTTCTACATTATTGGTGGCCATTCTATATTAGGTGGTTTGTAGATTAAACTCGAAGAGATTTACCACTAAACACCAAATCACTTTTTCAAACTTCTCGACGCACGTTTCGCTAACCATGTTATCACGATCAGGAGATTAAATCTCCTACTGATGTTTCAAAAAAAGATTTGGTGTTTAGTAGTAAATCTCTTCGAGTTTAGTGTTTCACAACAAAGGTTCCAATAGAAGAATTGATGGTTTGTAGATGTTATGGATAAAGATCTCTTCAAGCTTTGTTGCGACATTATGAATTTCATCTGTTGTAGTTGTTGAAATTAGATGTGCATGATCAATGCTAACTCTAACGTATGTAGCAACACCGTATGCGTTATGATAACTAGCACCGATAAGCTCATAGCCATGGATACTTTCTCTTTTACAAAGATCTTTCTCATTTGGAGCATGAGTTTCTTGGATTAGAACCACGTTACTGTTATTATTCAAAAGACATTTGGATAATTATTCACTTATTGCTCGGCTGATTCCGTCTATATTTAACTGGCAAACTCGGACTGAAGGTTCGAGTCTTTTTATTCATTTGGCCCTGAAGAGGGCCTTTTACTAATATTTAATCACGTTGGTTAATCTGCGTATCTATCTATAGTCAGTAAATCCAAAAAATGGTCTGGCTGCCGAGTGTGTAGACTATTTAGCCGTGTATCACACGTTGCCCAAGGTTCACCACGGGGAGGCTAGTATCCGTTAGACCCAATATAGGTTCCGGTGAGCTGATGCAACTTGACACCCATTTACGCGGCTCTCATGGCCAACGAAACCACGGATCCTCTATTAGTCCTTGTAGCTCAATTAACTCAATTAGTGAATATCTGGTTAAATTCTTGCTACCAAATAGGGCCGAACTACTTTTCCAGAGTCGGAATTGAAACGCGGGACGGACCTACTTCCGCTTCCCTACTGCACTAACTGCAATTTTTCAGGGTGTCAGTAACCCGTGACTACCAGACGTAGTCAAAAATGAAAAACGAAAAAAACACTTGTCCAGCTGCCATTCTATTTAAATACTTCTTCGAGAAGCGAGGACCACGATGCATTTTTAACCTAATTGTAAATGGCCACGAACCTTCAATAGTCGATAAATATACAATTCTGCGGGATTTAATTTTTAGATAGTAAGTACGAAATCTAATTATAACTATTTTCTTTTTAATAACTTTGATTTCATATTTTTTTCCCACCTTTTTATTCGGTACGAATAAGCTTCACCTTCACTCTCCGAATATTTTTCACCAGTGGCATAATTTTTCATGATCTTTTTAAAAAGCTATAGGGGAGACCGGGTACAAAAGCAACACCTTGTACTTTTAACTTTGATTTCTGGCTATTAATTATGTTTTCGATAAAATGAAATTGGCCTTATGAAACTTTCGTCTGTACTCTACAAATATACTTTACAATTTTATTTAATATATCTTTGTTTCTAATATTTATAAAGCTGAAAAAAAAATGTCGATCATTACATACACGGTCAGAATGAAAGTAATACGGTGCGGGTCCAAAGTAAAACGGTTAAGATCTTGCGGTATATTATGTATACAATAAAAAAAAACACAAGATTAAATTAAATTATTTATTGAGCTAACAAGGAACAAAAAACAATGAAACATGAAATGTTATTTCTCACGAATAACAAAAAAAATATAACTTCTTATATGAAATAATTGTTTAATTAAAATAATGCGATCAACTCTAGTAATGATATTAATGTTTCTATTCTGACTCGCAATTATGGCACACATAGTATAAATCATCTTTGGCGCACGTAGCATGAAACCATTTTTTACAATCAACACATTACACCCACTTCTCGTTTGGTAAGCTATTGCTGAATAACTCTAAGGAAACGAAGGAAACCCAATCTTCTTCATCAAAGCTACTGCTGTTTGTTGTTGACTGGTTCTCCTTTTCTTTGCTTCCAAGAGCAACCCGTTTTCCCTGCTATTCCCTTTTATAGATGGTGATTTTCTCTCACCTTTTCTTTCTTTTGCCTTTTCCTGCATCATGTTGGAATATTGGTTTCTTAGCTTTCCATTCTTCTATTGGAACCTTCGGTGTGAAACACTAAACACCAAAACACTTTTTGAAACTTCTCGACCCACGTTTCGCTAACCATGTTAGCAGCATCAGGAGATGATTTAATCTAATTTTAAACTAAAGTATATTCTATTATAATCTAATATAATCATTAGGAATATACCTCGAAGTGGTGATGTTTTTTCTAAAAATATCAAAATCTGACCTATTGTTTCTGCTGACTAAAACATCCAGTAATGGTAAACTATCCTTGTTTTCGAGTTTATGTGTTCTTAGCTTTGTTTCTTCAGTTATATTCTTCTTCAATAGCATTTTTTCCGGAGTGTCGTGAGTTTGGCAGTTAAACTTTTTTACAAACTTTTTTACTTCGGATCTTGAACTAGCTCGCAGTAGAAGTCTTATATCTTGGGGTGAAAAAGGAATTCGTTGTGCAAAAGTTGCATGTAATCCACTAGGTCCTGATTATGGTGAGCTTGGTGATTCGGGATTGTTAGATCTTATAGAATGATCATTAAATTGATTACTCGGTCCTGATTCTGAAAGATCATTCGTTTTAATCATGTGATCAACTTCAAAGGCCGATGCTCGCATTTCGTTATTATCTTGCAAGGGATAATGCGTTACAGGAGAAGGTGCGAAGTCATCCGTGGTAAAGATATTCCTATTAAATGAACTTATGTCGGTGACGGCAATACAAAATCCTTCTCTGACAATCCCAGGAATGTAATGTATAATCATTGTTTGACCGGGATTATTTCGCATCCAATTATCTATGGCAGAGTTGAATGGTCCAAAAATCGCTCTATCCAGGAGTTAAAGTTTGTGTGTACAGTGGGGAGAAAATAACAGCAACACGATTCCATTTCTCTTGCAAAAGTCAAGGGTATGAATAGAGACATGTTATATATGATTGTCGAGCAATAGCAGGCTTTTTTGATCAATAGTGGACTTGGCTTGGTTTTTGAAGTGTTCCAAAAATAGCAAAAACTCTGCTTCTTGCATCCAGCCGCTAGCATTTTCAGCACCAGCAGACCCAATAGGGTCTTGATATCGCTTCAACGGAAATACGAAAAATGGGAATATTTGTCCGCCTTGAGCATTAATAGTAACAGCAACAGTTACTAGTGTCCCACGTTCCGCAGATGTTACCGCTCCCAACTGTTTAGTTCCTCTCTGAGCTACTATTTTGTTTCGTCTTTGAACTGTGGTCACCCACGTCTCGTTCATATTCCATATGTCTCTTGGCTCAAATTTATTCCTATCCATAACTTCTGATTGATTTTCATATTTAGCCGCTAATTCGTATGCCAATCTTCGCACATCATTCAGAGTGAATCTGACGTAAACCTTAGAGCAGTGAATTATATAGTTCTGAAAAACGTTTTCTTCTTCGACAGTAAAGACACGATTGACGCAATGGTAGCCAACTTTTGCATCAGTATTCCCTACCTTAAGTTTTCGTATTAATCTGTATCTGTATTGTTAATCTATAACATTGTATTTGTTTGCCAGTGCCCTTATTTTCGCATTGTCCTTGAAATGCTCATCTACTGCCTTTTTTTATAGACTGCTGTGTCAGTACTGCTTTTCACTATTTTTCTAATTCAAAGGAACTAAAGAAAAAGCATTAAAAACATGCTAATTCATACAATAGGGACAAAAGTAACATATTACTTTTGTACCCGCCTGTCTTGTTACTTTTGTACCTAACCACGTTTTTGTTGTTGCATAGTCAGTACCTCAAAACCAAATGTGATATACAAAAATAATTTATTACATGCTACACACAACCTAATCACAAAATCTCAGGTGTCTATAGTTATATTAATATCATCTCTTAACACTACGTAAACACTAAATAAATATAAAAAACTTACTTTTGATGCGTAAAATCACGTGGCGTCCTCTTAACAAAACCTAAATGCGCGGGCCGGATGCGGAGACTGATCGCCAGCTGATCTTAAACGGTTGCGCTAGTCGTTTCGGCCATTGCCGTTACTTTCGACCCGTCGTTACTTTTATACCAGATCTACCCTACTTTTGGTCTGTTTGTTGGTGTTTACAAGATCGTTGTTGGTTTCCTGATATAAAAATGGATAGTTTAACAATTGCCTTTTGATTTATTGTTCTCTTTCAGTGGATGGGTGTGCATTTAGGAAAAATGATTCTAAAAAATAGCATTTAGGATCTAAGCGAATTGGCCTTGCTTTTTTTAATATAATTTTGTTAATTAACTTTATAGACTTCATCATTGCTCTTATACAACTTCTTCTTGATAAATTTGAAGGTCCGGAAAAACCCGTAATCAAAAGCATCGCCTCTAATTTATTTGGCAAGTTATCATATGCGATCAATTTCATTTTCTGACAATTCAATCCTGTTTCCATAGCAAATGACAATATTGAAATCTTTTTCAACTCTGCATATAACGTTGATGTTTTTAGAGAATCCATCTATACGGACATGACTTCGAATGCTGAATTGAAAATTGATTCTAATCTTTCTTGACAGCAACTGATCTCGATTCAGCGATGTCTAAAATCCATTGTAATGATTTCATGATATAGTAAGTTTTAAAGGTGTAAGAAACACCTTGATTCAGTGGCAGGGTAAGAAATAGTACTTGGTTGTTTAGATGATTCAAACTTTATGGCGATCTGAAATATTATGTAGTGGTAACTGTACCTGAAATCCAAATTATTCTTTAATTTTCAACCTGTGATACAAATTGCTTTAAAATCAATTCTCTAAATAAATCTCCAGTTTCAGTGCTGGCTCGTGGGTTTTTAAAGTGGGAGGGCGTAGAAAAAAATTGTGCCTTCTGAAGATTTTTTTTGCTTTCCCTTCCTCCTTCTTACTTTTCGTGCTATTGAAACCCTATACAGGAGGTGAACCAGGAAAACGTTAAATTTTCTGTTGTTACTACTTACAAGGACATTGGAGGATAAGTTGTTGCTTGTTGCGCAGATAAAGGAATAAGTAGGTACTACTTAGTGTGTAGACACGTAAGAAATTCCAAATCAAAACAAGTATTCGCGAGGCGAATGAAATACGCCACCAAAGTCATATCAAATGATCCGAACCCGTCAAATCAGCGTTTAATACTAATTACTGATACGCTCGGACGCAGGTAATCTACATCCAAATCGCATATTTTAAAAAGCAGCTAAACCCCCCGAATTCTGGCAACCAACAAAACGTATAGCGCGTATAGAGATAAGATACGTCATCTTAGCGTACGGTCGCTACGGAGTACGTACGTACGCTACGTACGGTCGCTACGTGCACGGAGGTAAACGGCCAACCAACGATGTAAAAATTGTGGTGATAGGGTGGAATTTTTATCCGCACGGTCTTCTACTTTTAGAGATTCTAATTTTTAATAATGTCTTAAAATGAGTTAAAGGAAAGAAACTGAATGGAAATAAAATATGGTGTTTTGCTCTGAAAAATTGTTTACTGTGATAAGTGCGTGAGGGGCGACGCCCCAACGCCCTTCCTCGCCAACCGCTACTGTCTTGTTTTAATATAAAAGTCCAATCAAACATTTTTATCCAAAGATTATTGTCATCGGCACAAAATACTTGATATAGTGTGTATTGTTTTGTTTCAGCGAAATAAATTTTCTGTTGGACGTTATATTTTAGTCAGAAATGTGTAGTTTGTGATTGAAATTACCTTAAAACTTATAAAGACGCTTATCAGCTACCCAAGAAAAAAACTTTAAATAAATTCCTTCCAAAACCATTTTAAGAATCACAAACTGAAACACACAAATATAAAATATCTCGACCCGTTTAAAGTTTTTTGTAGTAATTATTAAGCAAATTACTAATTATTGGAGACATTAATATTAATTTTTACAGAGTATTATTCCTCGTCCCATGATGGAACTGACAGCCTATAAAACCATTATCACATAGCAGACTGCTGTCATGGTTATAGTTATTACATAAAGTTTTTTATTTTGTTTTTTAGCGATTATATTAATTTATGTTAACTCAAAACCCATGCTGCAAATAATGTAAGTTTATTTTTTATTTTTGTACACACAAATACAAATATTGTATTATGAATATTACAAAATACATAATATTATACAATGTTTGTATTATACTTTTTATATTTAGTTATTGTTTTACTTTTTTTAGTTAATTTATTGTTCTTGATATATTTAATGATAATAAAAACAGTTGTGTAGTTTGAGAGTTTTTTTTGGGACTCAAATTTGAAGCCTATATTCCATTACAAATTCTATGTTCGCATGCGCATCGATAAAAACGATAATTCACACCCGCCAAATTTTACATCAAGTAGATCTATGGTGTAGAAGATTTGTGCTTTTAAAAGATTACGGCGAATGCGCTAGTTAAACTTTAGAACTTCAAATTAAACTTTTGTGCAAAATTTTAACATGGCTATGAGATAATAAAATATAATTATTCCAGTTAAAAACGTTTTATTTATTTTGAACCTTTGAAATTAAAAATTATTAGACTAATAGATTTAAAAGAAAAAATAAATATCTGATTCAATTTTGGTACTACAGCTTTAATGGCAATTTAGCAGAAATATGCGCCTTGATTTGATTTCTCCAATGTTTCAAATTTCAAAATTTCTACATGCTGTTCCTGTGCAATTTCACCTCAAACTCTCAACCCGAATTGCCTAGTGAAATTCTAAAAAACATATATTGTCTTATTTATTTTTTATTCTTTATGGGTTTCTTCCATGGGCTTCGCTGTCCTTCTTTCCCCGCTGCAGTGCGAAGCATCTGACCATTTCTGTGAAATTCTTCTACTCCTTTAAGTACTCCAATATGCCTTTTAGAGTACGAATACATTTTAGTGGAAAGAGTCTCTTCTTCATTTAATGCTTCTCCAAAATGCCGGTGGTACCTATTTTTCAAACTACAGTCTAGGTCTAAACTCTTATGTATCATATATACATCTTTATGAGGAAGGGGTGAATGTTTTAACAACAACCACTAGCTTTTAGCATTTCAACAGTTATACTATACTTTCCTAGAGCCTCACCATTTTTCATTGGTTTTATTTTATAGCTTTGGTCAATCATGACTATAAGCTCTAGTGCCCTAAAATATAATTTTGTAATAATAAAACAAAATTAATCATAAAATTTTATTATACGTTAAATTGGTATCTTTATAGAATGCAGGTGAATAATTAATTCAAAACGTTGTGCTCAAATTAATCGGATGGCAGTACCATCATATGATACGTATGTCGTAACTTTGTTCATTCTGTTGACACTTTTTTGACAAGTGCTCTCAGAAATTAATCCGATTCATAATATTTTGAACGTTAATTAATAAAAACGAAAAAAGGATTTTACTAATTTTCAATACTATTAAAAAACTATTACATATACAATATACATCATTGTGTTAAATTACTTATTTTAGTTTCGTATAATAAAAACATTCCAAAAAAATTCAGCTTGTTGAAAGCCCCCGGAACACCTAACCTTACTTTAAAATATGAAAGTTGATTATTTTCTTCTTAATTTTTATATTTCAAGATATATAAATCACTTCTGTTAGGCTACAAAAGAGTAAAAATTTGCAAACTGCCATTAAATTAACCGAGTTTCCATATTTACAACAAGAGGAAGAACATGAAACTGTAAGACAATTTATTTCCTAGTTCTTTATTATATTTAAACATGATTATGCACCTATTCTTTATAGCACCTCTATTGGTTAAGACACCCGTTGAAATTGGGCCAAAGACACAAATGTTTCTTAGACGGTTCTATTTGTAATCATGTAAGTAAATCATGTCACCAAATATGTTAAACTAGACTTGGGGATATTTTATAATTTGCAAGATTGTACTGATACCGATTTGAAGCATTATTGAAAGACTGATTCTGGCAGCAAATAATGTTATGAATGTTCAGAAAAAAATACTATCAGGAGGCATTATTCTAGAACGTGTGGACAATTATTTTGTTCACAGTGTTGCGGTGCATACCTAGTCAAATATCTTACTTTACAGGTAAGGACTTTTTCATCTATTTAAATGAAAATAGTTATAGACATTTAGGTGATCTAAGAATATTCACCTAGTGCAGCAAAATAGTATTCTCCGATCCACAATCATTCAATTTCAGAGCAACGCTCTCAGAGGATTATAACTCTTACAAGAAATCTACGTAGTAAATTGTTCTCTGTTTGCCCCAGTATAAAGTGAAATTTGGAAGGTAAGTTAGTTACACAGGAGTAGATTAAATACACAAAAATACAAAATTATAGTTCAGTAGCATTTTTATCCAAGAAAGAAAAATGTAAAGCTTTACAACATTGAGGGTCCCTTTGAAATTTATGCAAACTAGTGGCCGATATCAATTTTGTTCCATAGAAGTACAGACCAAGAACTTTCCAGTATTTTTTCTTGGCTTTGAATTTGTTCATTAGCTTATTTTCCAAAAGAACGTAAAAACCAGGTAGTATACAATTAGTGAACATATGTGTAGTATAGCATGGACTCAAACATATATTGTAGGGAATATTATTTTGTTGAAAGTGGGATTTTATGGAAGCTCCAGTTTTGAGGTTTTAATTCAAGAATAATCAAGCTGGTTTCAACAAATACCTCATGAATCTAGCAATAGTGGCCCAAAAAAAATTCTTAAATTTGACTGTATGTGAGTGCACCAAGTTTCTTGTATGCTAAATTTAAATGTGGAGACAAGCACTGTGAATTTTTAGGTGCACTAAATATTTACATAGAAATGTCTTAGTTATATTTATGTGCAGATTTTAAGAGAGCTAATTAAACTTATTTATATGACAAGTGTTTTAAAAAAATTACCTTTATCTATTTTTAAAACTCCAATTACATAGTTTCTAAATTAATTACTTCTTATTTTGTAAATTTTTTAAAGTGTTTTGATTGAAGTGTTTTGTGTTTTGAATTTAACAGTTATAGCAATGGCAATATTAATAGTAACAATTTTAGGCGATTTTTAACGAGGGGTTTAAGATCCTCATTATATTTAATTTTCTTTTCAAAATATCTTCTATTGAATATACTTAGACAGTAAAGTATTAAATCTTTTTTAATTATAAATTCCATATTAATTTATTCGAGGCCCTTTATGTGATGAAGCTCTATTTGAATTTTGTGATATTTTAGCTCAAGTTATAAACAGAGATAACAGCAATATTTCCGTTAATTTCATTTAACTCAATATTTCGATACTTCTATACAATAGATCCAATATGGCCGGTGCTGTATTAATATTCCTTAGTAAAGAATTGTCTTAATATTGGTACAGTATGTATTATATTTGAAACTATTCTGTCTAGATGCATATAGATTTAATAAATGTTGATTCCAAAATTAATTAAGATCAGATTTAAATATTAATAAACCACTGACAAGTTATTTCGTATATATAAAAGTTATGTATGTAAAAATAAAAGTTATATAGTGTTTATTGTGAGCATGTCATTGTTTATATTCCTTATTATCCACACATAGTAATAATAGTAGTAGTAACTGACAAATTCTAAAAAGGATTGCTGATACAGATCCGAAGTAGTATCCCAATCGCAGTATCTCGCTGGCCGTATTACTTTTGCACTAACGGGTTGTCCATTAAGAGCATCAGAACTTTTAAATGAGGCACAATAATAACTAGAAGTGATAATTTGGTAATTTTATTTTATCTTGAAGAACATATAATGGCTCAACTTCGTATGGTGTATTCTTCGCATTCTGGACATGCATTGTTCAGTTACTTTTTCACAGATATCTGTGATGTATTTTTAATGGTGGTCCGAATGTTTTTTTGAATGTCAAGAATTATTTGAGGTTTTATTTCTATAGACCAAAGATTTATCATAACCTAACAAAAATGATCCATGGGAGTGAGATCATATGATCTGGGTGGCCAGTTGATTTTACCATGTCGCGAACTAACGCGTCTTGCGATATTTTTTCTATTTATTCTGTTTTAATTAAATGTTCCATATCATTTTGTTCGTGTTCTAATTTTGTGATATTTTAGCACAAGTTATAAAGAGAGATAAGAGCAATATTTAAATTAATTTTTCGATACTTCTATACAACAGATTTGATCTAGCGTTGCTGTACTAATATTCTTTAGTAAAGAATTGTCTTAAGATTGGTACATTATATATTGTATTTGAAAGGATGTTATCTAGATGCATATAGATTTAATAAATATTGATTCGAAAATTAAATATGATCAGATTTAAATATTAATAAACCACTGATAAGTTATTTTGTATACATATAAAAGTTGTGTATGTATAAATAAACGTCATATAGTTTATACTGTGACCATTTCACTGTTTACCCACACATAGCAATAATAGTGTTAGTAACTGGCACATTTTGAGAAGGATTGCTGATACATATCCGAAGTAGTGTCCCAATCGTAGTATCTCGTTGACCATATTGCTTTTGCACTAACGGGTTGTTCAATAAGAGCATCAGAACATTTAAATGAGGCACAACGATAACTACAATGATAATCTGGTAATTTTTATTTTATCTTGAGGAACAAGTAATGGCATTATGTTTTGAAAATAATGTCGTTCAAATGGCCCTCTCAACTTCGTAGAGTGGAAGGCATTTTGAAGATCCAATGTTCGGTTACTTTTTTACAGATATCTGTGCTATATTTTTAATGGTGACCTGAATGTTTTTTTGAATGTCAATAATTGTACGAGGTTTATTTCTATAGTATTTAGATATATTTTAATATATCTATCTAATCTAATTAATAATATTATATTTCTATACTAATTAGAGCAGATCTCCTTTCGGGTAGGCTATGTTTACGGACAACTACGTTTAGGGTAACTTTTCTAAACTCTTCTCCAATGTACCAATCCCAATGAGTATGCAGAATAAATCCTAAATAGGACTGCTTAGACACAAAGGTAACTGCCGGGAAGTCGAATAGCCCATTATTTCTCTGACTTAACGACCATCACACACCTGCCGTGTTCGTGCAAACTCGCAGCACAGGGCTTCCACTCTTCACAAACTGCCCCTACCTGCCATTTATTCATCGTCGCAGGATTTCATTCCTCTCTTTCATTTAGGTTTAACTATGGTCAAGGCTTGTGCGTGACAGATTTATTGTGAAGAAAGTGATGCATTTCACTATCCACACATTCTTAGCAGCTACTCTTCTTGCCCAGTGACAAGAAAAAAAGTCGACGACCGTTAAAAGTAAGT
>JARFXV010002968.1:0-25310 GCA_031761425.1 Cosmopolites sordidus
TTAGTTTGGGAACACGTAATGGTCTTCTGCGATACAAATTTATCGCTTTCAGTCTGCCTATTGCCGTTTGTCGTGAAACATTTGCTCCTTCAAGCCTAACAAGCTCCCTTGAATACTTGTAGATTTCCGACAATTTCTTCAAGATATCATTAATATCTAAAGTTTTGTGCAGCTGTTAAAAAACATTTTCTACCACTTCTGGGGCAAGAAAGAAAAGCAAAACGAGAAAAGGAACAATAAAGAAAAGGGACAAGGAAAAAAAAACACCTGCTAATGAAGAGGATGAAGAATATGAGCCTTTACAAATAAATTTCCCTAATAAATATCTTCTAAGACTTGCATCTGTATGTATTGTCTTCTTTTTATACAAAATTTTGCAAGAGTATGTTAACATAGGATAGTCAAATTAATGTGTACTATTCTATTTTATTTTTAGGAGGGTTCTAATCTTGAACAGTTCGTGAGAGACATTCGCGCTAAGAACAAAACGAACGTTCAGCCTTATTTAGTTGCTGCTGCAAGTCAATGATCGCGAAAAAACACATTCATTAATGGAGATGGTTGCTTTTTAAATCTACCCGACAAAGGAAACAGCGCGAGCAGTTTTGATCTACTATACATGATATTCTACGTTTTTAATCTTGAATATCTCGATAGCCTTCGCGATTTTTATAATTTCATGGACTATTATATCTACGACATGAAAGAAAAGCCATATAGCATTGTGTCTTCTGTGAATGTTAATATTGGCAATATCAGCACCAATGAACCAGAAAACGATGATATTGAACCCGAATAACGAAAAAAATTATTAGTACTCTTAGCATGTCGATAAAATTTTATTTTAATACTTACACAAATAACGTTTTATTTTGATTTAATTCAAATAGGACTAATCAAATAGGACTAATATTTTTAATTGAAACAAAATGTATAACATTTTTCGGAAAAATTATCGACAAAAAATCTACTTGTCATGTTGAGTAATTTCATTATATTTAATTCTTATACTTATCGATACAGTGAATTTTTACGGTTTTAATAAATTATTTTTGTTTTGTTTATTAAAAGGATGTTTGCTTTTTGATTTGTAGAAAATTAACTTTTTTCATTAGTAGAGTTTTCACCACGGGCGTAGCCAGGATTTAGTATGGGGGGTTTGGGGGGGGGGGTTATTTTGAAGTAAATAAAACAACAAAAATATACGTACATGAAATGAAATGACAAGAGATGGCGTTACTGTGCGCAACGTCCACTAGTTCGGATATATATTCAATTCAAATGTAATAATTTAACTCTCTTCACTCCTCGTATTTTTTCGGTATAATATTAGGTAATATTTGGCTTATTTCGGGGGGGGGGGGGGTTAAACCCCCAAAACCCTCCCTTGGCTACGCCCGTGGTTTTCACTATTTCATTACGAAACAAATCACATTTTCATTTGGAAAATTTCACTTTTTTATTAGTTAAAAGTTTCACTAATTGAAAATGTGGATAACTACTATTTACTAGTCGTATACATTGAGCATTTTTAAATAGTGAATATTCACTACGAATTAGTAGATTTTTACTAATTAAATTTTAGAGAGTAAATATTCCATACTGTTGGACGTATGTGTGTTTATATATTGTAGCTACACTGAAAATAAAATAAATACCTTTAACAAGTAATCTGGCGCTGGGACCGGCTTTACCCATGTCATTCACTGCATAACAGGTATAATTGCCTCTATCATCGAATTGAACGTCAGAAATATCTCCGCTTTCTTGAACTTTGAATCGGTCTCCTGTTAATTCCTTACCATTGTGAATTCATTTTATGATGGGTCTAGGAGCTCCAAACACTTTGTAAGTCATATTAATTCTTTGACTATCGATGACATATGTATCTCTCGGTCCTTCCGTTATTTCAGGCGATAAAGCCTGTACTTTGCCGTATACGTTTTTGTAAACATATCCTAATGAGTTTGTGGCATTACAGCCATAATTTCCAGTGTCGTTCTTAATCAAATGCTCGATGATAAGGCGACCTGGTTCTACTCTAAGTCGAGTATTTGGAGGGGCTCTTTCAATAGGTTGCCCGTTATAAATCCATTTGATATCGGGTTCAGCTTTACATCTAAATTCGGCAGTTTCATCTTCGGCAGCAATAATTAACTTCGGTTCCTCAATAAAATATGGTTTCGCTACAGAAAAAAACGAGCGAAAATTTTGCAGAATTACCAAGGTGCAAAATAAGTAGTTTTACCTAAAACTTTTAGATGAATGGAATACGCTATTCGTTTTCCAACATGATTCCTTACTTTACATGTATAAGTTCCATTATCACCAAAATCTACCACTTTTATTATCAACGTTTTTCCATAATTATCCAGTGTTACTCTATTCGTTGACCGTAATGTTTTACCTTCCTTGTACCAAACTGTCCGTGGTAGCGGTCTATGAAATTAATAAAAAAAAAGAAAAATTAATTAACATTGTGCGGATAGACGGGCCTGCAAGGTCCGTTTTAAATAGGGTTTTTTTTAACTTTTTTTGAGAGAATGATAGAAATTTCATATTTTAGGACAATTAACCATATCATGTTTGGTTCAAAATCATGGAATTTGTTTTACATAAAACTGCATAGTTCTATTTATAAAAAACTTTATTATCGATCCAGACGGATGGGCCTTTCAGGCCCTACCTTGTACAGTCTGTATTAAATTCTTTAGAGGATGATCCCCGAGTCCCTTTTACCGTGTCTGGGATCAATTTGGCGCCGCCTAGTAGAGAGTAAGGTATTGTAGTCAGTAGTATAATGGGGTAATAGGGAAGGGAGGCAATGTCTCCCTTATTTTTTTGTTTGCATAATGTCTAGGGAAAGAAATCTTATTATTGTAGAAATAGAGAAAATGTTAGAAGAAGAACTTTCGAGTGATTTGGAATCGGATATGGAATTAGGTGAAAATGAGATTGAAGAAGTTCCCGAAGAGCCAGACCCTATCCAAGAGAATAGTGAGTACAAAGCCATGGACATAGGTGTGAGTAGTTTACTTAATAGCTCTGTTGAAATCCGCAATGGGGAATATTGATATACATAAAAAAAATGAAGAACAACTGGAGCTCGTTACCACTTTCAGATCCTAGGGGTCGAAATAGAGCACAGAATGTTCTGTCAATTAGTGGCAGATAGTTTTTTATTATTTGTCAAGCAACCCCTCCAGGAAAAAATATGCCATTGGAATAATTAGAAAGAAATTATATTGACTTACCTATTTTTATGGGAGTCTACAAATCAAAAAACGAAGATGTCAAAACAATGTTTAGTCGCCAAGATGGTCATCCTATTTATTCTAAGATAATAATCGAGCCCGATCCAAGGAGATCTCCCGAGTTATAAAATTTGATGACGTAGAAAAACGAAGGAAGCAAAAAACTGGAAAACAAAAAAAAAGTTACAGCCTATTTGTGTTTTTGAATGTTGGAATGCATACTTTAGAGAAGCTTATGTGCCGGATAAAACCTGGGAAGTATGGGATCAAGTTTTGGATAATTTGTGACTTATTTACTGGCTATGTGTAGAAAACAAACGGGGGCACAACGAAAAATAGGTCACGCAGAGAGAGTTGTAAAAGATATGGTGCAAGAAATCATAAAATGTGGGCGAAATATAACGGCGGAAAGTTTTTTACCAGTTTCTCGTTAAGTTAAGAACTTTTCAAAATGAACCTAAAATTATTTGAATTTCATTTGTAAATGAATATTTTTGGACTGGATACACATTTTTATTTGCGTGGACAAATTCACAATATTATTTTCACAGTTAAATAAGCTTAGTCGCCGGGTAAATTATTTTTATAGATTTGCTGACGTTGGGAATTTCATTTCTCAATTCTAATTGTTCAATTGTATTGAAAATTAATGACAGGAACTTCTCTTAGTAAAGTTTGATCCGTCTTCCCCGATAAGCGACTTCATGTTTCCTCGAGACATACTGAAGTTTTGGAAATACTTGATTTTGCGTGGCAGAAATACCAGCTGTACAACATTCAGCAGAATGCTATTCCCAAATTTGTACTTATGCTTAGTTGGACTTCTTGCGGCACAAGCATACGTAAAATTAATAGAGCTGTCTGTCAAAATTAAATTAGAAAACCACAAGTTTCCTTTAGGATCAACAGTCAAACGAGACGAATTGATCCTTTGGAAGTTTCCATTTGTGTACATCATAATCCAGTGAACCACTGGTTTAGGCCAACCATCTGGTGGCTGGCAAGTAAGTTTAAATGGTTCCCCAGCACATTGACATATGCTGCCAATGGAGTTGGAGGTGTACTCTTAAAAGAGTTTAATTCAGTTTTTCTTAAAAACACCGAACTAGATGTAGCAATTCCGTATTGGTTTTCGGCGAAACACTGATACCGATCAGAGGGTTGGGTGAATGAAAGAGTACCACGGCCAGTTTGTTGAGAAATACGATCATCGTATGATTGCCAGTGAAATTTCTTTCCATTTTTAGTCCAGTAGTATCTAAAAATTGTATTAACGCATACATTTTAAGGCGTTTCTTTCAGATTTATCACACTTACTTTAGAGCAGGTTCTCCCTGAGCTTCATATTCTAAATAAAACGTTTTATCATTTTCACCTTGTTTTACTTGAAACAGAATCTCATTTGTGACAGACTGCTTAGTGATTAGCGGTGGAGAAAGTACTAAAAAAAAAAAAATAATGTAAAAAAATTTTCAAAACGTACGATCCCAAAAATGTTACCATTTCGAGCAAAACAGCAATTGTAATAATAATGAATCAAAAATAAAAAAGAACATCCTATTTTGGACTTCATGTTGAGCTACACCTAAAATTACGAAAAGAACAAAAGTTATAGGAAGTTTAAAGAAAAGTAATAACACGGATTTAGTTTTCGCAGAAATTCTCGTATTCATTTCTGATACGAATGATGATATACACTCAGTATCCTTATGTTAGAGACATCATAGAAAGACCCAGAAATTTAAATACAATTACGTTTTATTATTCAACTTTAGTATTATTTTATCGTTTACACTTAAGATTTCTTAATTTTCTAGAGGTTTTATCATGATTTATCAGTTTAGTTTAGTTTAATGCATATAATACATCAATTTAATCTTATGGATTTGTATTAAAAGAAGAAAAAAAAGGCCCTTACTTTTTTTGTTACATGCAGATGGGATGAATTATAAGAAAGTAGTGCGCCACTTAAAACAAAGGTTTTCATCGGTTGCCAAGTTGATTCTTACGGTTGAAGCATACGGAAATGGGACATCGTTCAAATTTGTGACCGCTTGCGTTGTCAGGAAGAGAAAAAAGACTAGTTGTATAGTGTATGAAAGTGTATGAAATTCCTGGAAGACATCAAGAGCAATTGCAATCAAGATACAAAAATTTCCAAATATTATTAAAAGTCTGAAAATATAGTAAGAAAAAGACGGAAAATGAAACCAACAATAATATGCCACAAATTAGCTCGAGTGGCTTTCACTAAAATTAGTGGAAGGAAATAATTTTTTCTGAGGAAAAAAATCAATTTGAATGGACATACTGTAATTTTTGTTTTTGTTTTCCTGTAATTTTAAAAATGGTGCGCAGCCCTGGAGCGCCGTGTAGAATAACCAGTGGTGCAGCGAAGCGTTTCTGTTTCTCTTCTCTTGAAACTAAAATTACTAATATTCTAATAAATTCAAATCGCGAGATCCGCATGCATCGCTCGCTGCGATCACCGATAGATTTTCCCGCTGGTACACACCGACGCCGACGCCCCTCCGGAATGCTCGCGCTCGTCATTTTAGTTAGATTCATTATTTAACACATGCACGCGAGAAGAGGTTTTGCTTTTTTGTCTTGTATTGATTGTATCGCTTTGTATTTTAAACCAGCAGTAAACCAGCAGCAACTCACCACAAGTTAGCTCAAAAGGCTTTCACTGAAAGTGTTCACTGAAATCAATGGAAGGAAATCATTTTTTTCTGAGGAAAAAATCAATTTAAATGGACCTACTAGTTTTCCTGTAATTTTGATGAACTGAGGAACTAAAAAAAATGTATCGTATATTTCAGGGGTGCACTGCCCTGGGACGCCGTGTAGAGTAATCAGTGGTACCGCGTGGCGCTCCTGTTTCCTTTCTCCGGAAACTAAAATTACTTATATTCGCGGGAACAAACTAATAAATTCAAATCGCGCGATCTGCATGCATCGCACACTGCGATCACCGGTAGGTATTCCCGCACACACCGACGCCCCTCTAGTCCACTGCTATGCCCGCGCTCCTCATTTTAGTTAGATTTAGTACGAAACCCATGCACGCGAGAAGAGGTATTGCTTTTTTGCTTTGTTTTGATTCTGTCGATTTGTATTTGTAAAAAGTTGGTCGCAAAATGGAAAGATTTTTATTAAATAAGCCAGTTGACAGTTTAAGTGAGAGTGATCAAGCATCGACAAGTGCTAGGGGTGCAAAAAACAGTAGAAGTAAACAATGAAGAAAGACCGCAGTGTGTACTCTGTTTGAAAATTCTAGCGCCCGATAGTATGCTCCCAAGTAAGCTAAAGCGATATCTCGAGACCATTCATCCTACCACGGTTTAAATACCTCCTACAAAAATTTTTTGTAGGAAGTTGCAAAATTTTCAAAAGCAAAAAAATGTTTCCTCAACAACGCATCTTTCAAGGTGGCATACAGAGTGACAAAATGCAAAAAACCTCACACCATAGCAGAAGAGGTTATTCTACAGCCTCCCCTCGACATGGTTAAAATAATGTTGGGAGCATCGGCGGGAAAACTAATTTCAAAAATGCCTTTGTCTTTTGAAAAGAAATTCACACTTTTCTAAAAGAGGAAGGTCATGAAAAATTTTTTTGCCGAAACTAACATATTTTTTCAATATATTTGAGAAACTGAATGCCTTGAATCTGGCTCTGCAAGGCAACAATATGCACATCTTGAAACTTTTAGAGAAAATTGCGGGGTTTAAGAAAAAGCTGCAGTTGTGGATAAGAAAAATTAATGAGGATGGCGGTCAAGGTTGTTTCCCTGAATTGCATAAATACGCGGCCTTTAATGAGTTCGTTGTTTCACAAGACTTGCTGTCCCTTTTTACAGAACACCTTTCAAACCTTTTGAATGGTTTGCGGAAGACAATGTCGAAAAATTCGCGTGGATCCAAGATCCTTTCGGTGCTCAAGCTCCACCAGATTTCATTTCGTAAGAAGAAGAGAGTCTCATTGAGCTTGTTGAACATTCTTTCATGCGACAATAGCCCTAAAACAAAATTTCCTTGTTTGGATTTAGTGGAGTTTTGGCTGACGGTAAAAAATGAATATCCAAGTCTAAGTTTAAAAGCTTTAATGATTCTCATTCCCCTAGCAACCCTGTAGCTGTAATAAAGAGCAAGTATCGCTTAAAAATCAACGTGAAGCAAGAAATGAGTGTAGCAGCTTTATTCCGCGATTTGAAAAATTGTGTGATCAGCAAGCCCACAACTTTCACCATTTGTTGCTGTACCCAATCAAGCGTCAATTTGTATTCTTGTGTGTTAATTCTAATAAATACCTATAGAAGCTTTTTTAATAAATTCAATGAACATATAAGTTTGTAAAGGCTGTTTTGCTGTATTCTAGTGCTAAAGCTTGGTTTTGTTCAACTTGTACTTAAAAAGGAAAAGTCGCTTTCTGTTTTCATACCTACTGATTCTTGGAAAGGGTGCGTCATCTAAGAGAACTGCACAAGGTATAAAAGTCACGAAGGCACATATTTTATCATGAGAGTCTTTATTGTCGTAATAGGACAAACAACAAAGTTTATTGGATATTGGAAAACTCGGATTTGATGATTGGTAAAATGAACCAAATGTACGTAGAAAGTGTTTCTAATTTAAAGAAATTCTAAAATCCTTTCTTTCCCAAGACCAAAAAACAAACAAATAATGTTTGTTTTAATGATAGATAATCTACATTCTTTCAATAGAACAGCGAAAGATTTTTATTGTGTGATCAACGTTTTTGGCCGTAGCTGTATAGCCAAAAATATTATCCCAATTTCCCTCAATTTCTTGCACCACTTTAACTGCACCACATTATCCAGATTTTATCTTGTGCTAAGTTATGAACAAGAATTAGACAGATTTGATGATTGATATACTTCTAGATTTACTATGTTTGTATTAGAACGATTGTGATACACATTCAGCCAGCAAAATCACGAACAGTTTATCTTATTAGTTCCCAAATATTTTGAGAAAATTCAAACCATGAAAATTCAACTTTAAATAAAAATATTATTATATAATGCAAATAATAAAATAATAATATGCAATAATATGCAATAAATTTGGTTTTCAAACAGCCAGGAAAAATCAACTAGCCCAAGATATGAGCCTCTTTGATCACTGTAACCTAACCAATTTTAAAGCCTACCTTAATTCTGAAATCTATCCATACGATAATTTAAATGTGAATTTTAATAAGAAACAATGGGCTATTTTGTATGAGATGTACGCCAGATTTCAACAATCGTATTATTACAAGACAGTTGGACAACCGTGTCTATCTTTGAAAAAAATCACAAACCAGGGGTATAAAACATAAAGTAGTGAGTTTGTGTAAGATAATTTAGTTTGTTTAAACAACAATTCAACATATTGCATCATAATGCCATTTCCAGTAAAATATGTTTGTCCAAGGTGCAAAGGTGAGACTGACAGACGCAATCAATATTGCCTTCCATGTTTTTATCAACTAGCAGTAGAAGACACGACAAAACATGCACATTCATCAGAATTTAGGAGTAGGGTGTAATATATAAATACAGATTGCTAATAAAAATTGTATTTACAATTCAGTTGGCCAGCAGTGAAGTTGTGTGCGCACGTGTAAAATGTTTGTAATTGACATTCAAGGATTTCAGTTTGGAGAAAATGGTTTTTTATGCAAGAAAATTGCTATATTGGATACATCAACTCAAACCTGTGAACATAGGATGATAAAATTACCAACGTCACTTGCACAATATAATTATAAAATTCGACAACATATGAACTGGCTAACCAACAACCTACATGGTTTAGCTTGGAAAACGGAATAAACAACAACAGCAATTCACAGGATGAATGGAGTGATTGTTGCGGTAACATTTTTCTTGCTACTCCTTCTTCAAGTGTAATTCTACTGTTCAATTACTTACTTACTTACTTACTTACAATTCTACTGTTTTAGTTAAAGGTTTAGAGAAGAAAAACTGGTTGGAAAAGTTTATTAATAATAATTTTATAGATTTATATACTGAAGGATGTCCTTCATTAGAAAATTTAAAAATATTTCTTAAATCACATCATTGTAACTTATACTTATATAATCATCTACACTGTTGTAAAGAGAATGTATACTTTCTCACTTATTGGTATAATTATTGTAAAAATATATTATAAATAATATATTATATTATATTAATGAAAATGTTAATAAAAATAGAAATAAAATAAAGAAAATCTGTTTTTGAACACTGTTTTTATTTATCCTTCTTCACTAGAACATACAACTACATATTCTACAACAATAATAATAATAATAATAATAATGGCAGGGGGCGGTTAGTCCGCTTGGTGAGTGGCGCCACCACCTTCCCGAGCTGAGAGGAGTAAACCTCTGAAAAAAAAAAATCCCCAAGCTTAAGGTGGAAATCCATCGTGCCGAGGAGCTGAATGGCACAGGGTTAAAGTGTCTCTAACGATGTCTCCGGATACCAAGCGCCCTCCGGTAGTAAATAGCTTTCCCATGGTAAATCGGGGCTCTGCCTTGGGTGACCGTTTTTCCCTTGAACCCAAATATATTTATGGAGAATAAAATACATAATATTATACAAGGCGGTAGGGTTTTGCGGACAAGAACCCTTCGGAACCGTCGGGAGGATTTGTCCGGGGTTGGTGAATCTGGAGCGAGTGGCGGTTCCCAACTCTATGGCACCACAAGAATGGCAATGAAAGAGGCACTCGAACAACAATTAGATCATCTAAGTCTAGCAACACCAAAGACTTTACTATAAAATCAACAGAGAGCGGAAATTAATAATGGAGTAGAAGATCAAAATAAACCGGTACTTGCTGGCTCGCCCCTAATAAGGAAGGCTGTCACTAGGACCGAACGCACTCCACGTATCAGATGGACACGCGAAATGAATATTGATGTAATGCGTGCCTATTACTACGTAAACCAGTGCGGAGATAATCCGCTCCCTGGATGGAGGCATGCACTCCACCAAGAATATAAAAAGAGGTTCCCTGAAACTCAACTGTCGGAACAAAACTTAGCCGACCGTAAAAATGTAATTCTAAGGAAAAACTATCTAACCGAATCGGAATTAATGAACATCAAGAGAGAAATCGGTAATGAACTACATCAAAACATTACATATCAACAACATAAAGAAGATACTATAGACGTTCTTAACTCGAATACAGAGGAGAAACAAGTAGAACAAACTCAAAATGTATCACCAGAAGCATCATCATCTAAAAATGAAGAATCAATCTCGCAACGTAACTTTTCTAACATACGAGAGAAGTTTTACAGCAATTTGGCCAGTTTTACTGGCTCAAACCCATTGAATAGACCAAAAATTCCAGTACTGCGTAATATTGCATAATCACGTATTACTCTAATGCAGATTAATAGAGTTTTGGAATCACATCTATCTGGGATGACAAATTTAAGCGATATACATCTTGCATTATATTGTGCAGCAGTGACTGTCATCGAAATTTCAGGTCAAAAGACTTACACCCATAATGCGGCTGGTCGTAGTATCCAGAAAAATACACCTGTCTGGAAAACGCGCCTTGAAAACAATATCAATGAGTTCCGGAGGAAAGTTGACATTATCTCAGAGTATCTTTCTGGTAATCAGTCAAATAAAGTAGCGAGAAAAGTAAAAATAATTGCCAATAAATCTCGCATTGACTTCGATGATTCAAACCTGACAGAAAAATTGTTGGATCTAAAAGATCGGTTTAGGCAAAAAGCTAAATCGAAAGGAGCCAGGCTAGCAAGATATAATGAACTAGAAAAGCGAAAACATCAAAATTGAGTATTTGCAAACAGCCAAAAGAAATTTTATAGACAACTCGAAGCAGAAGGTAACAGCAAGTCAGAACTTAAGAATATCGATGTGTCTTCCTTTGCGGAATATTGGAGATCGGCTTGGAAAAAATCAGACGGCTACGAAAAATTGGCTCCTTGGGTTAAAACCATTCAAGAACAGACAAATGCTCTCCCAGATATGGAGTCTAACGATTTCACAGAGATTGACATTTGCACTGCTGTCAGGAAGACTCACAACTGGAAGGCGCCTGGACCAGATGGATTGCATAACTTCTGGATTAAAAGCTTTACAGCCGCCTATCCCGTACTTGCAAATGCATTTAAAGAGGTTTTAATAAATCCAGACACTTTCCCTGACTTTCTAATGGAGGGCAATACATACCTACTGTTCAAAAAAGGGGACGTTAAGCACCCAATAACTACAGACCAATCACATGTCTGTCAGTGTTATATAAACTGTTCACAGCCCTACTCAATGAAAAAATCTACCAACATTGTGATAAAAACAACATTTTTGAAGAAGAACAGAAAGGATGTATAAGAGCAAGTATGGGCTGCAAGGAACAATTGACGATCGATGCTGTAGTTCTTGAGCAAGCGCGAAAAAGAAAACGCAACTTAAATATCTGCTATATAGACTACAAGAAAGCATTCGATAGTGTCCCTCACGATTGGCTGGTTGAGGTTCTGAATTTCTATAAAATTAGCCCCCAGATTATTAATTCTTTAAAGTGCCTGATGGGGAAGTGGAAAACGAATCTTTTTGTCGGCCAACAATGCATTGCTGCTACAAATATCGAGAGGGGAATTTTTCAGGGAGATTCCCTTTCTCCAATTTGGTTCTGTTTAGCATTGAACCCTTTGTCCACACTACTCAACAACAGCAATATTGGATATAAACTTAACATGAGGAATCCAAGAAAGCTCTCTCATCTACTATATATGGATGACCTTAAATTATATGGAGAAACTAGAGAAAAATTAAACTCATTGATAAAAACGGTTGAAACATTCAGTAGGGATATCAGAATGTCATTCGGACTGGACAAATGCTCTACCATTAGTATACAGAAGGGAAAGGTTCAGAGTCAACATTCAACACTTTGTAACATACAACAACTAGAACCAGAAGAGTCCTACAAATATTTAGGAATACCCCAAAAGCATAAACTTGATCATAACCAGTTAAAGAAGGACTTTTCCACTCTATACCAAAAGAGACTTGCAAAACTTTTAAACACCAAACTGAACGGAGGAAACCTCATTAGAGCGATCAACGGTTGGGCGGTGCCAACTCTGACATATTCTTTTGGCATAGTTAAATGGTCAGAAACTGACCTTGATGAGCTCGATAGGTTGACGCGCCGAACATTGACAAAGTTCCGATGACTGCATCCAAACTCATCTACGAAAAGACTATACATCCCAAGAAAGTTGGGGGGTAGAGGCCTTGTAAACGTAAAAAATCTCTGTCTCAATCAAGAAAATAGAATGAGAAAACACTTCCTTGATTCAAACAGTACGTTGATGAAATTGGTTGCAAATGAGGATCGGGGTTTCACCCCACTGAACCTAAATAAACGGAATCGTATTGATAGCAGAACAACGCTCACGGACTGTGTTCGAGAATGGAAAGGACAAACATTGCACGGAAGGTTTCCTAAGTCACTCGAAGATGACACCATTGACGAACAATTGTCTCTGAAGTGGCTGACCGATGGACTCTTGTACCCAGAAACAGAAGGTTTCGCGATATCTATTCAAGATAGGGTAACTAGAACAAAAAACTATGAAAAGCACATACTGCATTTGAACGTAGTCGATAAGTGCAGGAAGTGCGGTACTTTGGGGGAAACAATTGAGCACCTTATTGGCGGTTGCCCGGCCCTTGCTCCTAATACTTATTTAGGACGGCATAATCAGCTGGCAAAAATTATACATCAACAAATTGCAAAAAAATACTCGCTATTAGAAAATGCACCTCCTCCATATTATAAGTACTCGCCTTCTCCTGTACTTGAATCATCCGATACCATTCTTTACTGGGACAGACCAATCACTACTGATCGAACGGTTGATTATAACAGGCCGGATATTGTTCTAATCAACAAAAAGGACAAGAGGGCTTTTATAATTGACATCGCAGTGCCACTATCTCACAACATTAGAAAAACTGAGATAGAAAAATCCACAAAGTATGAAAATCTGGCATACGACTTGAAGAACCAGTGGAAACTGAGTAGGGTGGATGTAGTGCCCTTCGTTATATCCGCCGAGGGCCTGATAAGTAAGAGATTTTCAAAGAACCTCGAGAGCCTCGGAATCTCGAGATCGATTGCCATAGTGGGACAGCGTGCCGTGCTCTTGCAGACGTGTCACATTGTTCGTAAGATATTATGCTAGGGTGAGAGGAGTTGAATTGCTTTTTCATCTTGGCATTGGAATACCGGCCAGCATGAGCTGAGATTCTACAGTAAGGATGAGCAGAATAATAATAATAATAATAATAATAATAATAATAATAATAATAATAACAGGTCAGAACTTGAAAATGTGGACATGTCCTCCTTTGCAGAATATTGGCAATCGGTTTGGAAAAGATCAGATGACTATGAAAAAGCGGCACCTTGGATTAAAACAATTGAACAGCACACAACTGCTCTCCCAGAAATGGAGTTTAACGATTTCACGGCGACTGACATTTGCACCGCCGTCAAGAAAACTCATAACTGGAAAGCTCCTGGACCAGATGGACTACATAACTTCTGGATTAAAAACTTTACGGCGGCCCACCGCCCACTTGCTAGTGCATTTAAAGAGGTAATGATAAATCCTGATACTTTCCCGAATTTTTTAATGGAAGGCAATACATATCTTCTGTACAAAAAGGGTGATGCTAAGCAACCCAATAACTACAGACCCATCACGTGTCTGTCAGTATTTTATAAATTGTTGACAGCCCTAATCAATGAAAACATTTACAAACATTGTGATGAAAACAATATTTTTGAAGAAGAGCAGAAAGGATGTATAAGAGCAAGTATGGGATGCAAGGAACAGCTAACGATCGATGCTGTAGTTCTCGAACAAGCACGGAAAAGAAAACACAACCTAAACATCTGCTATATAGACTACAGGAAAGCCTTCGATAGTGTTCCACACGATTGGTTACTAGAAGTCCTGAAGATTTATAAAATAAGCCCTCCCATCATTAACTCCTTAAGGTGCCTTATGGGGAAATGGAAAACAAATCTCTTTATCGACCAACAATGCATTACAACTGCGAATATCGAGAGAGGAATTTTTCAGGGAGATTCCTTTTCTCCAGTTTGGTTTTGTCTAGCCCTAAACCCTATGTCTACATTACTGAACAACAGTAATATAGGATATAAACTAAACATGAGGAATCCACGAAAGCTCTCGCATCTACTATATATGGATGACCTTAAACTCTATGGAGAAACTAGAGAAAAACTAAACTCCTTAATAAAAATGGTCGAAGAATTTAGTAGGGATATCAAGATGTCATTCGGACTTGATAAATGCTCTACCATTAGCATTCAAAAAGGAATAGTCAACAATCAACATTCAACACACTGTAACATACAACAACTGGCACCAGAAGAATCCTATAAATATTTAGGTATACCTCAAAACGAGAAATTTAACCATAGCCATTTAAAGAAAGACTTTTCTACTATGTACGAAAAGAGGCTTACAAAACTTTTAAATACCAAACTGAACAGTGGAAACCTGATTAGAGCGATCAATGGATGGGCAGTGCCAACTCTGACCTATTCCTTTGGTATTGTTAAATGGTCAGAAACAGACCTTGATGGATTGGATAGATTAACACGTCGAACATTGACAAAATTCCGATGTCTGCATCCAAATTCATCTATGAAGCGACTGTACATTCCAAGAAAGTTGGGAGGCAGAGGCCTCGTGAACATTAAGAACCTTTGTCTGAACCAGGAGAGTAAGATGAGAGAACGCTTCATTAATTCAAGCAGCACGCTAATGAAGTTGGTTGCTAAGGAGGACCGGGGTTTCACCCCGTTGAACCTAGATAAATTGAATCGTGTTGATGGTAGAACAACACTTACGGATTGTGTCCGTGAATGGAAACAACAGACACTGCATGGACGGTATCCAAAGTCACTCGAGGATGATACCATTGATGGACCATTGTCTCTAAAATGGCTGACCGATGGGCTTTTGTACCCAGAAACAGAAGGTTTTACGACATCTATTCAAGATAAGGTAGTAAGAACACGGAACTATGAAAAGCATATACTACACATGGATGTTGTCGACCGATGTAGGAAGTGCGGTATAGTGGGGGAAACGATTGAACACCTTATCGGTGGGTGTGCAGTTCTAGCCCCTAATGCTTATTTAGGAAGACATAATCAGCTGGCGAAAATTATACATCAGCAAATTGCATTAAAGTATTCGCTATTAGATAACGCACCTGCTCCATATTATAAGTACTCACCTTCTCCCGTATTGGAATCATCTGATTCAATCCTATACTGGGACAGACCAATCACAACAGATCGAACGGTCGATTATAATAGACCAGACATTGTTCTAATTAGTAAAAAGGAGAAAAGGGCTTTTATAACGGACATCGCAGTGCCATTCTCTCATAATATCAGGAAAACCGAGTTGGAGAAAACCACTAAGTATGAAAACCTTGCGTACGATTTGAAAAACCAGTGGAAACTGCATAAGGTAGAGATAGTACCTTTCGTTATATCCGCCGAAGGCCTAATAAGTAAGAACTTTTCAAAAAATTTGAAGAACCTTGGTATCTCAAAATCGATTGCCATAGTGAGACAACGTGCAGTGCTCTTGCAGACGTGCCACATTGTTCGTAAAATTTTATGCTAAGTGAGAGGAGTTGAATTGCTTTCTGATTTTGGCATTGTAATATAGACCAGCTTAGGCTGAGATGCTGAGTTCAGTACGAGGATAATAATAATAATAAGGTGAGAGGAGCTGAATTGCTTTTTCATCTTGGCATTGGAATACCGGCCAGCATGAGCTCAGATTCTACAGTAAGGATGAGCAGAATAATAAGAATAAAAAATAATACAAGGTGTTACCTTTTGTTATATCCGCTGAAGGACTAGTAAGCAAAACCTTTTCGAAAAACCTGCAAATCCTTGGTGTTTCAAAATCGATTACCATAGTAGGACAACGAGCAGTTCTCTTACAAACTTGCCACATTGTTCGTAAGGTACTAAGCTGAATGGGAGGAGCTGAACTGCTTTCTCATCTTGGCACTGTAAACCCGACCAGTCTAGGCTGAGATGATAGATGTATCATGTTTGAGATAATAATAATAATAATAATAATAATAATATAAATAATAATAATAATAATATAAATAATAATAATAAGGAAAAACTATCTAACCGAATCGGAATTAATGAACATCAATAGAGAAATCGGTAATGAACTACATCAAAACATTACATATCAACAACATAAAGAAGATACTATAGACGTTCTTAACTCGAATACAGAGGAGAAACAAGTAGAACAAACTCAAAATGTATCACCAGAAGCATCATCGTCTAAAAATGAAGAATCAATCTCGCAACGTAACGTTTCTAACATACGAGAGAAGTTTTACAGCAATTTGGCCAGTTTTACTGGCTCAAACCCATTGAATAGACCAAAAATTCCAGTACTGCGTAATATTGCAAAATCACGTATTACTCTAATGCTGATTAATAGAGTTTTGGAATCACATCTATCTGGGATGACAAATTTAAGCGATATACATCTTGCATTATATTGTGCAGCAGTGACTGTCATCGAAATTTCAGGTCAAAAGACTTACACCCATATTGCGGCTGGTCGTAGTATCCAGAAAAATACACCTGTCTGGAAAACGCGACTTGAAAACAATATCAATGAGTTCCGGAGGAAAGTTGACATTATCTCAGAGTATCTTTCTGGTAATCAGTCAAATAAAGTAGCGAGAAAAGCAAAAATAATTGCCAATAAATCTGGCATTGACTTCGATGATTCAAACCTGACAGAAAAATTGTTGGATCTAAAAGATCGGTTTAGGCAAAAAGCTAAATCGAAAGGAGCCAGGCTAGCAAGATGAATAGCCATCGAAAGGAGCCAGGCTAGCAAGATGAACTAGAAAAGCGAAAACATCAAAATTCAGTATTTGCAAACAGCCAAAAGAAATTTTATAGACAACTCGAAGCAGAAGGTAACAGCAAGTCAGAACTTAAGAATATCGATGTGTCTTCCTTTGCGGAATATTGGAGATCGGCTTGGAAAAAATCAGACGGCTACGAAAAATTGGCTCCTAGGGTTAAAACCATTCAAGAACAGACAAATGCTCTCCCAGATATGGAGTCTAACGATTTCACAGAGATTGACATTTGCAGTGCTGTCAGGAAGACTCACAACTGGAAGGCGCCTGGACCAGATGGATTGCATAACTTCTGGATTAAAAGCTTTACAGCCGCCTATCCCGTACTTGCAAATGCATTTAAAGAGGTTTTAATAAATCCAGACACTTTCCCTGACTTTCTAATGGAGGGCAATACATACCTACTGTTCAAAAAAGGGGACGTTAAGCAACCCAATAACTACAGACCAATCACATGTCTGTCAGTGTTATATAAACTGCTCACAGCCCTACTCAATGAAAAAATCTACCAACATTGTGATAAAAACAACATTTTTGAAGAAGAACAGAAAGGATGTATAAGAGCAAGTATGGGCTGCAAGGAACAATTGACGATCGATGCTGTAGTTCTTGAGCAAGCGCGAAAAAGAAAACGCAACTTAAATATCTGCTATATAGACTACAAGAAAGCATTCGATAGTGTCCCTCACGATTGGCTGGTTGAGGTTCTGAATTTCTATAAAATTAGCCCCCAGATTATTAATTCTTTAAAGTGCCTGATGGGGAAGTGGAAAGCGAATCTTTTTGTCGGCCAACAATGCATTGCTGCTACAAATATCGAGAGGGGAATTTTTCAGGGAGATTCCCTTTCTCCAATTTGGTTCTGTTTAGCATTGAAACCTTTGTCCACACTACTCAACAACAGCAATATTGGATATAAACTTAACATGAGGAATCCAAGAAAGCTCTCTCATCTACTATATATGGATGACCTTAAATTATATGGAGAAACTAGAGAAAAATTAAACTCATTGATAAAAACGGTTGAAACATTCAGTAGGGATATCAGAATGTCATTCGGACTGGACAAATGCTCTACCATTGCTATACAGAAGGGAAAGGTTCAGAGTCAACATTCAACACTTTGTAACATACAATAACTAGCACCAGAAGAATCCTACAAATATTTAGGAATACCCCAAAAGCATAAACTTGATCATAACCAGTTAAAGAAGGACTTTTCCACTCTATACCAAAAGAGACTTACAAAACTTTTAAACACCAAACTGAACGGAGGAAACCTCATTAGAGCGATCAACGGTTGGGCGGTGCCAACTCTGACATATTCTTTTGGTATAGTTAAATGGTCAGAAACTGACCTTGATGAACTCGATAGGTTGACGCGCCGAACATTGACAAAGTTCCGATGCCTGCATCCAAACTCATCTACGAAAAGACTATACATCCCAAGAAAGTTGGGGGGTAGAGACCTTGTAAACGTAAAAAATCTCTGTCTCAATCAAGAAAATAGAATGAGAAAACACTTCCTTGATTCAAACAGTACGTTAATGAAATTGGTTGCAAATGAGGATCGGGGTTTCACCCCACTGAACCTAAATAAACAAAATCGTATTGATAGCAGAACAACACTCACGGACTGTGTTCGAGAATGGAAAGGACAAACATTGCACGGAAGGTTTCCTAAGTCACTCGAAGATGACACCATTGACGAACAATTGTCTCTGAAGTGGCTGACCGATGGACTCTTGTACCCAGAAACAGAAGGTTTCGCGATATCTATTCAAGATAGGGTAACAAGAACAAAAAACTATGAAAAGCACATACTGCATTTGGACGTAGTCGATAAGTGCAGGAAATGCGGTACTTTGTATATACGACTTGAAGAACCAGTGGAAACTGAGTAAGGTAGATGTAGTGCCCTTCGTTATATCCGCCGAAGGCCTGATAAGTAAGAGATTTTCAAAGAACCTTGAGAGCCTCGGTATCTCGAGATCGATGGCCATAGTGGGACAGCGTGCCGTGCTCTTGCAGACGTGTCACATTGTTCGTAAGATATTATGCTAGGGTGAGAGGAGCTGAATTGCTTTTTCATCTTGGCATTGGAATACCGGCCAGCATGAGCTGAGATTCTACAGTAAGGATGAGCAGAATAATAATAATAATAATAATAATAATAATAATAATAATAATAATAATAATAATAATAATAATAATAATAATAATAATAATAATAATAATAATAATAATAATAATAATAATAATAATAATAATAATAATAATAATAATAATAATAATAATAATACATCCCAAGAAAGTTGGGGGGTAGAGGCCTTGTAAACGTAAAAAATCTCTGTCTCAATCAAGAAAATAGAATGAGAAAACACTTCCTTGATTCAGACAGTACGTTAATGAAATTGGTTGCAAATGAGGATCGGGGTTTCACCCCACTGAACCTAAATAAACGGAATCGTATTGATAGCAGAACAACACTCACGGACTGTGTTCGAGAATGGAAAGGACAAACATTGCACGGAAGGTTCCCTAAGTCACTCGAAGATGACACCATTGACGAACAATTGTCTCTGAAGTGGCTGACCGATGGACTCTTGTACCCAGAAACAGAAGGTTTCGCGATATCTATTCAAGATAGGGTAACAAGAACAAAAAACTATGAAAAGCACATACTGCATTTGGACGTAGTCGATAAGTGCAGGAAATGCGGTACTTTGGGGGAAACAATTGAGCACCTTATTGGCGGTTGCCCGGCCCTTGCTCCTAATGCTTATTTAGGACGGCATAATCAGCTGGCAAAAATTATACATCAACAAATTGCAAAAAAATACTCGCTATTAGAAAATGCACCTCCTCCATATTATAAGTACTCGCCTTCTCCTGTACTTGAATCATCCGATACCATTCTTTACTGGGACAGACCAATCACTACTGATCGAACGGTTGATTATAACAGGCCGGATATTGTTCTAATCAACAAAAAGGACAAGAGGGCTTTTATAATTGACATCGCAGTACCACTATCTCACAACATTAGAAAAACTGAGATAGAAAAATCCACAAAGTATGAAAATCTGGCATACGACTTGAAGAACCAGTGGAAACTGAGTAAGGTAGATGTAGTGCCCTTCGTTATATCCGCCGAAGGCCTGATAAGTAAGAGATTTTCAAAGAACCTCGAGAGCCTCGGTATCTCGAGATCGATTGCCATAGTGGGACAGCGTGCCGTGCTCTTGCAGACGTGTCACATTGTTCGTAAGATATTATGCTAGGGTGAGAGGAGCTGAATTGCTTTTTCATCTTGTCATTGGAATACCGGCCAGCATGAGCTGAGATTCTACAGTAAGGATGAGCAGAACAATAATAATAATAATAATAATAATAATAATAATAATAATAATAATAATAATAATAATAATAATAATAATAATAATAATGATAATAATAATAATAATAATAATAATAATAATAATAATAATAATAATAATGTCTGGTCAGTCGGAGGCACTGCAGCCAACAGTGTCTCTTGCTGCTACCGTATGCGGAGACGGTACAACCAGCGACGCCAGCTGTCCGCTGTCCTTATCCTTTGCCTAAGGTTCGGATTTGAATTTCCTTTCTCACTCTATCCTATCTCCTAAAAGGTACCCAGCCATTTTATAATGGCCACGGGGTATGGATCCGTGCCTTGGGGACATATGGCTGGTTGTTCCTTCTTCGATCTCCATCCATTACTGGTCTTACCAGAGAAGAAAACATGAGTAGACGACTTAGAAATAGACTCGTTGGCGACGGGTCCTCACAAGACCCCGCTGTTGGTTCTGACACTGGGCCTTCAGTGCGAAATATGCTACCCGTGTCAGTGGACAGTGGTGAACCTCCCTCAGGTCAACAGAGGAGGTGCGGCGCCACACCACTTATGGCTACCGCAAATGCTGAAATTCTTCCTACGCAAACTAGACGCGGTTTGGGGACCGCCAATAGGCCCTCCGCCGTCTCTAGTCAATCTGACCAACGCGTGAGATGGTCTAAAGAGATGAATGTCTCAATTATACGCGCGTACTACAGAAGCACACAGGGAGGAGTTAATGTTGAGGGATTCCGGAAAAGAATGTACCTAGAATGGAAAAAGATGTTTCCCAATAACACTTTTACAGAACAACGAATTTGCGGTCAATATAATTCTATAATTCGCAGGGGAAATGTATTTTCTACCGCTGAATTGGATATCATCAAACACGAAGTAATTCAAGAATTACAAATCGATCCGAGCAACGTTGCAGGAAAATCTACACAACCACATAGATATACAGTGATCCAACAACCAATAGAAAAAGATCCGAACGAGAACAATCCAACAAATTCTGCGAGCCAGATATCATCACAATCATTGTCTGTCTTGAGAGAGCTTTATATAAATTTCAAAATGAAATATGCAGGTGTCGATATAGAACAGAGACCCCGAGTCCCAAGAGTGAAAGGAAATGCTATATTCTATGATACCGTGAAGGCCATGGACAATCTGGTCGGAGAGGATCTAACGGAGGCCCCTTCATTGACCGAGGACATTGAAATTGTTTATTGTGCCGCGTTGGCAGTCTGTTCGGCCCTTGGTATCGCAATTCAAACAAGATCTGAAAAGTTGAAAACACAAACAAATACTACTGTATCAAAACAGACATTCAGTCCAGCATGGAAACGACGAATAGAAAATAAAATTGCGAAAGCTAGACGAGAGATGGGTCAACTTTGTGAATTTTTTAAAAACGGTGAAAAGAGCTCTAAAAAGATCAAGAAGAGTATTAGAGCAATTGCTAAAAGGATCAAAGTTCGTATGTCATCCAAAGACTTTGATAAGAAAATAAAGCAAGAAAATGAATGTCTCAGACAGAGAATAGCCGCATGGGGAGCTCGTATAAGGCGATATAATGAATCCTCGAAGTTTTACCGTCAACTGGAACAACAAGAAAAAACAGAACAGCTACAAATACCAAACGAGAATGCAATGATCAAGTATTGGTCAAATATTTGGTCAGTTCCAAAAACCCACAATGAACAGGCTGATTGGATACATGAAGAAGAGGAAGCGAGACAAAACATAAAGGAAATGGCAGAAGTTATAATAACGAGAGGCGATGTAAAAAAGGCAGTCCAAAAAACGCTTAACTGGAAAGCGCCAGGTATCGATGGCATCCAAAATGTGTGGTAGAAGTATCTTGTTAGTAGTCATGGGACGCTGGCAAAGGTTTTTCAAGAGTTAATAAAAGAGCAACAAAACATACCTGAATATATGACTATGGGAATGACATATATGTTATCAAAGGGACAGGACAGTTTGAATCCAAAATATTATAGACCAATAACTGGTCTACCAACTCTCTATAAGATCCTTACCTCTATTATTTCATCCAAAATAAATGAACATCTATTAGAAAATAGTCTTTTACCGCCTGAGCAAAACGGGTGCCGTAAAAGTAGCCAAGGTTGTAAGGACTTACTTGATGAGGTAATAACAGAGCAAGTACGAAAAAAATCCCACAATGTATCAATGGCGTGGATTGATTATAAAAAAGCGTTCGACTCTGCGCCACACTCGTGGCTCCGGTATGTCCTTTCATTGTATGGGATTCATCCAACTCTAGTAAAATTTCTTTCCACTTGTATGAATAAATGGAAAACCCGCCTATATGTAAGTAATAATAATAATACCTCGTACACCACTGGAGAGATGCGAATACGCAGGGGAATGTTTCAAGGGGATAGTTTAAGTCCTCTATGGTTCTGTATGGCTTTAACACCGTTAAGTAGAATGTTGAGAGAGTCCAGCATGGGCTATATGATGAAGAGAAATCCAAACATTCAGGTATCACATCAATTCTATATGGACGATCTAAAATTATATGCATCAAACTCTAATAATCTTCAAAGTGAAATAGAGCTTGTCAAAAGTTTTAGCGATACCATCTGCATGGAGTTTGGCCTTGATAAGTGTGCAATTGTCCATGTCCGCAAGGGGCAGGTATTGGAACATACAGAAAACATGCAATTAAATGGAGATATTGTGATTCGTAGTCTCAATAGTGGAGAAAATTATAAGTATCTTGGTATGATGCAGTTGTTAGGAATATCTCATATAACAGCTAGGGAAATGATTATGAATAGAGTCATAACTAGAGTTGAAGGAATATGTAAATCCTTGATCAGTGCCAGAAATAAAATATTGGCAATCAACACCTGGGCTTTGCCTATGGCTGCTTATACGTTTGGGGTAATAAAGTGGTCTGACACCTCTCTGAAAGCATTTGATCAGAAAATAAGAACCAAATTATCAAAACATCGTATGCATCACCCAAGAAGTTCCATCGAGCGGCTGTATTTGTCAACAGGAGGATCGGCTAAGATCCTATTTTCTCAGCCAAAATAGTAATCTTCATAGAGCTGCCTGTACACTGGATAGTAATTATAGTCCCCTCCGTCTAGCACAAGCAACTAATGAGGCAAGCCATATAACTTCCCAGGGACATATTTCAGTTTGGAAAGGAAAGGAGCTCCATGGTCGCTTTGCAGCTCTCCTCGATTCTGAACACATTAATAAAAAATATTCTACAGAATGGCTCCGAACATCGGGACTTTATGGAAAGACAGAAGGTTTCCTATGTGCTATCCAAGATCAGGTCATAAGTACCAGGGCATATAAAAAAACATATATTAGGACAAAATATCGAACCAAAATGTCGCTTATGTAAACAAGATTTAGAATCAATACAGCATATAAGCGGTGGGTGTCCTGCGTTGGCTCAAACAGACTATATGCAGAGGCATAACAACATTGCTAAGGTGATACATCAAGCATTATTGAAAAAATTTGGTCTGTTGGACGTAGAGATACCTTATTATAAGTGGAAACCAGAACAGGTGTATATAAGTGAAACTGTAAAGATTTTGTGGGATACGGCAATGATTACTGATCGGACGGTGGAGGCTAATCGGCCCGATATTATTATAATCGACACAAAGGCTCGCAAAGGACTTATTATCGATGTGGCGGTACCGTTGGACCACAATTTGACCAAGACCATTGCCGAGAAAAAACGAAAATATCAACCGTTAGCTGTAGAACTAACAGACATGTACAAACTCAGAGATGTCGACATTATACCAGTAGTAATATCTACAAATGGGCTGATAACAAACGACTGGAAAATCGCCAAAGACAAGCTTGAATTACATGATAGACATATGGCAGTTATGCAAAAGGCTGCTTTACTGGATACAGCAAATATAGTCAGAAAATTCTTAAGCTTGAATTGAGCCTCGGCTGAACCCTCTTGCTGAGTGCAAACATTGTAGTCTTGGGTTACAAACTCCGGCTACCGTGGATATGAATAAAATATAAGATGAACATAATAATAATAATAATAATATCCTAATAAACCTAATACCCTAGCATAATATCGTAAGATATTATGCTAGGGTGAGAGGAGCTGAATTGCTTTTTCATCTTGGCATTGGAATACCGGCCAGCATGAACTGAGATTCTACAGTAAGGATGAGCAGAATAATAATAATATGATTTTATTTTACTTTTATTTTAGTTTTCCTCAAGGATCAGATGGAATTTTGGTCGTAAAGGATCCGTAAGTTATTTTCCTCTTTTTTGTTTTATATTAATTTATTGTTTTCATTTTTTTTCAGTGAGATGTAAAAATATGAAAAAAATTCCCCATCTTCCCTCTTCCATCGATCGATAAAAGTTTATCACTCTTAGCTGAACACTAACATTGCAGTTTGAGGTTAAACAAAAAGCTTCCTTTTCCTATGGTTAATAGTTTTTCGAGATTTGTGGTATTTTTGTGCAGAAATTGAAGTTTAAAGTTAAAAGTTAAAAAAGGATATGCTTTCCAGCAATGATAAAACATTATAAAGAAAATAATTTTTTTACGGTAATTTTGTATACAATTATCTAACGTAACAGAATTATAAAACTAGGTGGTGGGAGGTGA
>JARFXV010002969.1:0-15025 GCA_031761425.1 Cosmopolites sordidus
AAGATAATGTATAAAAGAATATTAATAAAACTGAATAAAGTACAACCAAGAGAGCAGGTAGGATTCAGGAGTGGATTTAGTACAATGGATCACATCCTGATTGTTCAGTAGGCCATAGAAAGGCACAACGAATACATCATGCCACTATGCACATACCACGAATACACCATGCCACTTCTCATTTTGATGATTTTTTATCCATTCATAATGGATGCACTGCTTAACATCTTTAGAAGTGTTTCCCAATCTGGATTGAGAACAGGATGGTGTAAAGATTAATGGTGCAAACTTAAACTGTCTTAGATTTGCCGATGATATCGTTCTTCTTTCACAAGACCCAGAGGCCATGCAGAGACCCATGCAAGAGCTACAAAAGACTGTTGAACTATTTGGCTTAAAAATAAACCTAAAAACGAGCCAGGTTATGTTCAATACATTTATTGAGGACGAAATAATTTCAGTTTTAGGAAGGGATTTATAGATTGTGGACCACTTTATATATCTTGGGCAGGATTTCAATGGAGGGTATACCGTCCGAGAGGTGGAACGGCGTGTTAAATGTGTTAATTGTGGCAATTTGGCAGGCTCAACATAGCCTTTAAAAACAAACTCCTACTTTGCCTAAAAAGAAAAGTCTTCGATTACTGCATCCTGCCCGTTATGACATACCGAAGTGAAACCTGAACACTCGCATCGCAATCAATTAAAACATTTCACAGAGGGGTATGAAAAGATGTATGCTTGGCGTTACAAAACGAGACGGAAAGCTCTGCACACGAATCAGAGCTCACACGAAAGTGTGTGGCAGCATTGGAAGATTAAAGGAATTGCAATGGAGTTGGGCAGGTCATATAGCGAAGGAATGGGACGACAGATGGAGTAAGGCAATCCTAGAGTGAATAGTGCTTGATCGCAAACGTCCGAAGAAGACCGAAAGCACGATGGACTGATGACATCGTTAGGGATATTGGACCCTAGTGGGAGAGGAATGTCCAAAGTCGTGAAAGTTGGAAGCATGCGGAAGAGGCCTTCATCCTGCAGTGGATCCACACGGGCTAATGATGCAAAACTTTTTTTTGCTAGTACTAATCATGCAAGATTTTGGCGAAACTTCGTGACTTTTTACTACACGAACGAATTGACACTCTGAATGAATTATTTTTCTCTGTAGTGTCATTAAATGTGTATTCTAATTTGGATTAGGTAAAAAATTAATACTTCCATTATTCTGAAATTAAAGTTGTATTTATACTAACTAATATAACTGCCTAATATTATACTAACTAAACTAATTGCTAACGAAAAATATTATAATAACAAAAAATTCTAAATCAAAACTTAGTATTAACTTATTACTTTTTTTAACTTATTGTTTAAATTTTAAAACAAGGAATGTTAGTTTATGAAATTCAATCAAGTAAATTTAAAATACAAAATACTTAAAAAGTAAATTGCATTGGTTTAAGATTAGCTACAGAACTCATTCGTCTGACTTTAACACCAGCTAGTTTTCTTTCTATGTCAGCTAAGCTTTGACCTCTTGTTTCTGGTACAAAGAAAATAGTAAACAAGAGTGCTAGGAAGACAATTCCACCAAATATCCAAAAAGTGAAATAGAAACTATTATTACTTCGGCCAATAACAGGAATATTTCGGCCAATAACAGGAATATTTTAGTGACTATAAAGGTGCACGTCCAATTAAATGCAGTGGCTACTGAAGCGGCTGGACCTCTGATTTTAGCTGGAAGGATTTCTCCCATCATTAGCCATGGTATAGGTCCAAATCCCAATGAAAATCCTAAGACATACACAACAAAGCTGAGTAGATGTAGGAATCATATAGAGTCGACATTAATTTCGCTAACTTCTATAAGGAAGAAGTAAACTCCCAGTAGGCCTAATGACAAAATCATCGATCCGGCTGATATATACAACAATATTTTTCTGCCAAATTTATCAATTAACACAGCAGCAATAAAAGTCGCCAAAAAATTAACCACACCTGCTATTGTTGTGGAGATGGATTTATCAATCGACGATTTGGATTCGTGGAATATTTGGGTTGTGTAGAATATAACTGCATTAATTCCACTCAATTGCTGGAAAGCCATCAAGCCCAACACAATGCCCATCAATTTCAAGTTGTTTCTGGAAAATAAAACTTGTAGGCTGGCGGATTCCTTGTTAGACTCTTCTTGATCCTTTTTTAATTCTTGGAATTCTTTATCGATATCGGTATTAGCTCCACGTAACCACTGCAAGACCCTGTAAGTTTCTTCTTCTTTATCTTTGGATATTAGATATCTGGGAGTTTCTTTTATCATCCAAAATACGCCTACTAAAGCAAGTGCGCGCCATTCGTAGAAGGTACCAAACAGGTAGCAAAGTAGGATACCGATGTTGCCAAAAGCAGAAGGTAATAATTCTAGGGTACCTCTCACTTCTGGTTATATAGTTTCTGCTAAGTACACTGGGAGTGTTAGAGATAGAATACCCACACTGAGCCCAGCAAATACACGACTGACGTACATATAGGTGTAGCTTTGAGCAAAAACGTTTACTATGAATGCTAACAGAAAAAGTAAATCAGTAAACAATATCGTCCACTTTCGTCCTAAGTTCTCTATAAGTGTACCTCCAAGAATAGCACCAACTAAGGCTTCCAATGGCATTAAACTTGTAATCCATGTCACCTGAAATTTAAAAAAAAACAGTATTGAATTAGGAGAAAGTTTAAAAACAATTGCAATGCAGAAACAATTATAGAGCAAATTTTATATTAGAATTTTTGATGTAGACACTAAATGCAAAGAGATTTACACAAAACCATAAATTTTTGCATCCATAAATAACTATTGTATATGCATCCATAAATATATGTTGACTATAACTTAACAATAAATTCGTCCATAATTAGAACTCTTAGAATTCTACAACTCTTAATTAGTTCTGGCTTTTACTAATACTTGGTTAGAACACCATCCCCGCAGACTGTACTCCTGAAAGTCACCAGGAGACCATCAAGGAAACTAAAATTTGCTAAATTTGCTTCTCCAATGAAAACATTATGAATAGAAAAGACCATACAACTTCATAAAGAACAATAATGCAGCTGGTTCTGAAGAAATTCCGACAGTCCGACAGAGATAATTAAAGTACTAGACGAGACAGGTATCGCAATACTGCATAGATTATTTAACCAAATGTATGACGCCGGCCAATATCCTGAACAATGGCAATGACAACAATCTTCAACTTTTATCACCCTGCCAAAGAAAACCAACTCAAGGAAGTTCGAGGATCACATACTTATAATTTTTATGAGCATATTTATTATAATTTTTATGAGCATACTTATATTTTTATGAGCTATGAACATATTTCTAAGAATAATACATCAGAGACTATATAAAAAATGTGATAATATCATAAACGACACACAGTTTGTATTCAGACAAGGGTTGGGCACGAGAGAAGCACTGGTCGTAACGCAGGTTCTAGTACAGAACTAGTACGACCAGCGGAAGTACGTATGTCTGTGTTTTATAAACTACGAAAAGGCTTTTGACAAGGTTCAACATCATAAACATATACAGCTTATCCGTCGACTTGACTTGGACCTAAACGACATTCGGTGCATAGAGAATCTATATTAGCACCAATCGGCACAGGCCATAGTGGACAATACCCTGACTGGACAGATTGGAGTTCTTAGAGATGTACGGCAAGGATGTATACTGTCGCCTCTCTTGTTTAATCTATACTCGGAAGTTATCTTCCAGGAGGTACTTGGAAACAAAGAGATTGGGGTTAAGGTCAATGAAGTCTGGATAAACAACATACGTGATGCTGATGAAACAGTTTTGATTGCAGACAACATGGGAGATCTACAACACCTGATCAGGCAAGCGTTTCGTTAGACAACTCTACAATAAGAATTTGCCTAATTTTTTGAAGTAAACATATAGATAAATATGAAAATTATTATATAGTATTTGAAATATTTGTGGTTATTTAATTTTATTTAAGTTAAATAATTATTTTCGTTTTTGTTCTACTGTCATGTAGATTATTTGCTATCCGACTGGTGAACAGTTATCGTACAACAGGCCCATATAAACATTTCCTGAGTACGATGTTATTGAAAGGAACTAATATAAAGTAAATGTTTACCTCTGAGTACTCAAGCTTAAAATCCTTTTCTAATGAGATCGATGCTGGAGAAGTGTAGTAGAAGTAGAAGAAGTGTAGTAGAAGTCCAATAATTATGGAAACCTTAGATACAACAACAGCGGTTATTAGCTGGAACAAAAACGAAAATTTGCGATGTAGGGGAAGAAAAAATCCCCATAAAGCATAGCACTCCTGCGACCATGCAGTTTAGTTTTGGCTCCGATTTCGTGGATATCCGTAACGTGGGTATCAGCTCACACTAAAACTCTCAATTGTACTGAGTATCTCTCGCAAGTTTCAAGGAATTAAAGTTTTTTAACGCTTATGGGTTGAATCTCCTAACTGCATGTAAGAGCACTTATTAAACTGATTTTTTTATAATGCGCTCAATTTAATATTTGATACACGTTTTTGTTTTGCCCTTATTGTTCATTAAATTTCTATATTATTGGGTTTAATACTATTTATGTGAGAACTTTTTTACCTTGTTGATTGGTTGGTTTCACGAAATCAGTCGATACAATGTTAACGTTTTTAGTTCAATCGTTTCTGGACTTATTTCAATGACTAACTACCCCCAGAAATATTTTTGTTGTAAAAACTTCTTTAGGCGGTTTTTGCTGAAAAGTGAACATAAATGAACCGTCACTCTCGGAACGGTGACGTTTAGTCAGCTCCACTTGACATCAAACGCGCTTGGGTCGGTGACGTACTGAATCGTGTAAACTCGGCTCCAGTCGTCATCAGGCACGTTTTGCATGTAATCAGTGTAGTATTTTAATATAATACGCGTGTCTTATTGTATATGATCTGTGTAAAATTTAATGTGCTTGCAATTTGTGCTGCATTTCACTAATAGTGAAATATTTATTAACTAATACAGTAATATTATACCTGTGAAGTATCACAGGTACAGAGATAAGAATAAATAATTTTATTTAACAATATTAATCACCTTGTTGTTGATTCAGCGAACTAATCCATTATTTAACATAAATATATATATATATATATATATATATATATATATATATATATATATATATATATATATATATATATATATATATATATATATATATTCGTTTGTTTTGCTGAAGGACAAGAACTTTATATTATGAATTCGTTCTATAAGAAAAATATCAGCAGAAAATGGACATGGAAGTCGCCTATTGAAGTTGACTACAATATTACCAACCATTAAACACTATTTAATAATTGTATTGTCCTTAACAATTTTAATGTTGGAAGTGACCACCGAATGGTACGAGCAAAAGTTAGGATTAATTGTCGAAGAGAGCGGGAAAGAATGGTAAGGCCAAAGAAAGCCAAAGTGTATTCTGGGAAATTGCTGGAGGGCTAGCGATTTTGAGATTGCTTTGTCGAACCGCTTTGCTGTGTTACAAGATCCGGGGGAGATGGAAATATCAGCTCAACTTGAAGAATTCACCAACAATGTGCTTCAAACGGCTGCTTCAATAGCACCAGAAGAAAAAGGTCTCAAACAGACAAAAATCTCCAGTAAGACCATTGATTTAATGAAGAAACGATGGACAATGAGAAATGCAGAGAGTCCTTTTGGTAGGGTCGAGTACGCTAAGTTCTGCAAAACTATAAGAAAACTTATCAGAGAGGACACGCGCCGGTTCAACATGCAGCTAGTGCAAAAAACCATGGAATAAAACAAAGGAATTAACAAGGCTAAGCAGAATCTGAGAAAGAAAAGAACGCAAATTTATGCCTTAATGCGTAAGGATGACAGTGTGCAGAGCGCGTACGCAAATGTTAGAGGTTATCAGAAAATTTTATTCCTAGTTATATAAAGATCAGAACCAATCAAAGACAACAATACCCACGAAAGAACAAATGCCAAATATCCTAGTGGAGGAAGTAACAAATGCTATAGAATCGATGAAAAACGACAAGACTCCAGGAAAGGACAGTGTAACTGTCGAAATACTAAAAGCTGGTGGTCGGACGTTACATAAAACACTGGCAAAATTATACACAAAATGCTTCAAAGAATAAAAGGTACCTGACTTATAGAAAAATGCAGAAGTGATCCTTTTACATAAAAAAGGAGCACATGAAGATTTAAAGAACTACGTCCCTCAGTATAAGGTCCGTCCTACCACCATCAGTATATGTCTCTATGATAAGTCCCCTATCAGTAATGTAAAAAGTTTTTACTAAGATAATATCTAATAGAATATTAAAAAAACTGAATGACGCACAACCAAGAGAGCAAGCAGCATTCAGAAGTGGATTCAGTACAATGAATCACATCCTGGTTGTACAGCAGGCCATAGAAAGGTACAAGGAATACACCATGCCACTGTGCTTGGCTTTTATCGATTACGAAAAAGCATTTGACTTAATCTCAAAACAGGCCAAATTAGGAGCCAGGGGGTAGACAAAGCATATGTAAACCTATTAGGATCGATATATGATGGAGCTACAGCGACAATTCACGTTGATGATATTGAAGTGGGAATTAATATAGAACGAGGTGTACGGCAGGGTGACTCACTATCGCCTATTCTTTTCTCGGATTGCCTTGAAGAAGTATTCCGTAATCTGGATTGGGAACAGGATGGTGTAAAGATCAATGGTACAAACTTAAACTATCTTAGATTTGCAGATGATATTCTCATTTCACAAGACCCTGGAGGAGCTGCAAAGAGGCATACAAGAGCTGCAAAGGGTTAGCGAACCATTTGGCTTGATAATAAATCTGAAAAAGAGTCAGGTTATGTTCAAAATTCGCTCAGGACAGAAGAATTTCAGTTTTAGGAAGGGATTTGGAGATTGTGGACCACTTTATATATCTTGAGCAGAGGATTTCAATGGAGGGGAATACCGCCCGGGAGGTGGAACGGCGTGTAAATGTGGCTGGCAGGCATTTGGCAGGCTAAACATAGTGTTTAAGAGCAGATTCCCATTTTGTCTGAAAAGAAAAGTCTTCGATCGGTGCGTTCTATCCGTTATGGCATACGGAAGTGAAACCTGGACACTCGCATATAAATCAATTCAAAAACTTCAGGTAACACAGAGGGAAATGGAAAGATATGCTTGGTATTACAAGACGAGGCAGAAAGCCCTGCACATTGGTCAGGGAACAAACAAAAGTGTGTGACATCAATGGAAGAGTAAAACAATTGAAATGGAGATGGGCAGGCCATATAGCAAGGCGATGAGACGACAGATGGACCAAGGCAATCCTGGAGTGGATACCGCTTGATCACAAACGTCCGCGAAGGAGACCGAAAGCACGATGGACTGATGACATCTTTAAGTGTATTGGACCCGAGTGGTAAAGGAAAGCCCAGGACCGTGAAAGTTGGAAGCATGCTGAAGAGGCCTTCATCCTGCAGTAGATCGACACGGGCTGATGATGATGATGATCTCCTTGAAACTTCGCTCTCTGAGGCGACGTTCTACATATGTGTTGTGTTTCTGTACTTGCTTCTGTCCTCAATCTCTGTCGGATCAATTTGTGCCCTTTCCAGATCAGTTTTGACTTGTGCGAACCCTTGTATGTATGTAATAATTTTGTTGGTGAGTCTTGTCGGTGGGAGTCTACTGATATGTCCATAGAATTTCAACCTTCTTTTTCTTATGTCCGCTTCTACGCTGGACATTCTCTCTGCAGCTTTCCTAGAATATAGTCTGTATCATTCCTCTGTTAGTTTAGAGCCGAGAATTTTCCTCATATTTTTGCGTTCTCCTTTTTGTATGTTTTCTACGCCGCTTTTTGTATGGAGTGTAAGTGTCTCGGTTGCATATAGTACCTCTGGTTTGATTACTTTGTTGTAATGCCTTATTTTTGTATGTGCGGATATGCATTTCTTAATACAGATATTGTGTGTCTTGCCGTATGCCCTCTTCATCTTCTGTAATTGAGTCTTCTGTGCTATCTTCTCTCCTCCTGTGGGTTCGAGGATCTCACCCAGGTATTTGAAATGTGTGACCCTTTTTATCTTGCCGTATTTGGTGTTCAAATTTTGGGCATCTAATTTTGAGCCAATTAATTCGGTTTTTTGAAAGGAGATTTGTAGGCCAACTTTCTCTGCACTTTCCTTGAGGACTTCTATCTATTTGGTTGCCCTTGTTTCATTGTCTGCGAGTATGGCTAGATCGTCCGCGAAGGGTAGGCATGAGATTTCTATATTGTTTTTGGTTCGTCCAAGTCCTATTGGTTTCCAGTGTCCTTGATTTTTCAGTTCCTTTTCCCATTCCCTTATAACTTTTTTCCCATGTGTCTGCCTGTGCCTTTTTCCATTCCTCTGTTATATTGGATTCCTTGATCTTTTTCCTGTGAAATTTAGGTGTGAAATGTAGGTGTGCCTTCTTCTGATGAATTCTCCTTGGGGTGAACTTGACTTTGATTCGTGTTAGGTAGTCGGCTGAGTCGATGTTTGCGCCCCTGAGGACTTGAACATCATTCACATCACTTGAAATCATTGTTGTGGGTATCGCAACGTGGTCTATCTGAAATTCACCAATCTGTTGTATAGGCGACCTCCATGTCTTTGTTTTCGTGAAGATTTTCTGAAGGATGGAATTGTGAAGGAATGATGAATGGATGAAGGAATTATTATTATTTTTTAAAAAACTTACATCGATGCTTTAGCACCTAGAACTTCAGCTGAATTGAAACGAATGCTATTTTTCAGAAAATCTGTGATCATAAAAATATCCACAGCAGGTATATTATCAGAATTAGCCTTTATGAACCCTTTGTCACATATTACTGAACAACATTAGTAATAAACATTATTTTATTTTGCACATAACCGACAATAATTTTGACAGTATATATACGAAGAGAAGCCGTTGACAGTGCTATATATATATATATATATATATATATATATATATATATATATATATATATATATATATATATATATATATATATATATATATATATATATATATATATATATATATATATATATATAGGTTTCGTAGGAGGCGAGATCCATTTTTGTCATACCGCGCTTAAGCCGAGATCCTTTTTTAAAGAAGAAGATCCGAAATCGGACCTCATCATTTTTCGCGTGTATATAGTTACCATTCGAATCAGTGCGTCCTAGAACGAATTCTGACGAATTTTATGTTGGAGCTCAAATGTCGCATTTTTTATATTTTTTATACTATTGAGGTTTCAGTATATCATTATAGGTGGCGCCAACATCATTTATAAACAGGTGTCTGATTATTAACAAAGACGAGATCCGACAATCGCGCAACATAGCCAATATAAATTCTTATGTGACAAAGCTTGCGTTGCAGTTTTGGTACACTGATATTTATCTTTTAAAGTTTGTCTTGAAAAATTGTTTATTTTATTTTTATTATTTCTTTATGTCATTATTGCGTAGTGCTTGTAAATACTATAAATAGTGTATGTTATAAAAAGTAACATAATCTGTTTCTCGTCAATTTAAAAAAAATCAAAATCTTTTTAAGATTTTTTTAAATAAAACATTATAATAAAAAAAATGAGGGAAAAAATATCTGGTATTATGCAGCACCTAAACTATTTTTGTAAAGCCAATTATTAAATTGAACTCACCATAGTAAAAAAATAACTGGTTATTGGATTTAAATAAATATAAAAATTGAAAAAATCTTTTGTAGTTGATATCTAAAATACAATATCACGTCAATAAATCCCCGGTCTGACACTATTTTTGCAAATTTCGACTATATTCATTAATATATTTTCCTTGAGGAGCAATAATATCATTCCAATGCTTTTCTAATATTTCTACACCTTTTTTAATAGAACTTTGCCTTTCTCTTTGCCTTTTAAAATAAACTTCAGTTTCGGGGATTACCTGTTTATTGGAGCGAAATTTCTTCTCAGCGAGCTTTTTTTGACATCTGAAAACAGATAATAATCGCTGGGGCCTGATCTAGAGAACACGCTGGATGAGGAAGCAATTCGAAGTGCAATTCATGCAATATAGACCTCGTTGCCAACGATTTATGACACGGTGCATTGTCTTGTTATAACAGTACTGTTTTTATTCATTTGGAGCCTTGTTGATCGCATCTCGTTTTTCAAACTCACCAATAACAATATATAATATTCGCTGGTTTTACCCTTCTCGATATATTCGGTGAACAATATCCCATGTGCATCCCAAAATACAGAGGCCATAACCTTGCCTACCGACAGTTGTGTTTTTGGTCGCTTTGAATGGCTTCTTCACTGCCTGATATCCGCTCAGTTGAATGTCAATTTGACTTCGGAGTGTAATTATGGATCTGTGTTTCATCCATTGTCGCATACCGCATAAAAATATAATTTTTATTTTATTTAAACATCTCCAAACATTTCTCAGAATGATTAATGCATTGTTGTTTTTGATCCGTTATTGAGTAATCGCGGAAACCATTTCGATTGCAATTTACGCATTCCCAACAGTGCGTGCAAAATGGTGCAAAACACTTCCTTTCAATATCTTCATATCAGCGATCTCTTGCAGTTTTAATTTACGGTTTTGCGAAATAATTTTATTATTTTTCTGATAGTGCAACCACGTCATTTGGACGTCCAGAGCGTCATCGGTGATTGTACGGTCACGTTTGAATTCACCATATCAATACATTATGGTTGATTTTCCAGATCAGAGACCGGGTAATGTTTATCAAGCCATTGTTTTGCTTCAACGGTATTTTTCTTCATCAAAAAGAAATGCTTAATCAATACACGAAATTCTTTTTTTTTTAATTTTTTTGAAAATAACAACTAGGTCGAGGAAATTGTGGTATATATTGTATAGATTATAACACATAGGGTTATAAGGCATAAGATCTATAAATAGTTCCCAAATTTTTATCAGTTGGGACGCTTTCTGAGAAAACGGACGATGGATATGGTTCATTTAAGTTAAAACGTACATATGCAAAACATGTTTATACAAATATAAAAAAATATAACATCATCAATATAACAAAATATATGACTAATGACATAAAAACTGATGATATAATGTTTGCAAGACGAGATTAGTCAATTTGATAATAATATCAAATCTTATAATCAATACTTAGCCTCTGGTAATCAAAGCAAGTCTTTGAAATTTAATATTATCGCATAAATAATAAACTGGAGAACATGAAATTGCTTGATTGATGTCGATGTATTATTGTTAGCAATTTTTACATCTCACAGGATATTTTAATTTTTTTAAACGATTTAAAATATTGTTTTTTATATCTTTATGGAATGATTTTAAAATAATTCTAATTTTTGAAAGCTTATGAAGTATTTTTGACAGAATTTTTACCTTGACAAGTGATTACAACCTGTCTAGTCTTTTTTGCAAATATATTACTATTATAAATAAGAAATAATAAATGTTGAAATGTTGAAATGTGAATACACAGTACAGCGGAAAAATTACACACGTTTTTAATAAAAAAAAACAATTAGTTATTTTGCCAAAATTAGTTATTTTTATTCAAAATACTTGCCTTCCGCAGCAATACATCGCTGAACATGTTCACCCAATGCTTACATAGAGTTTGTATGACGTTTTACGAAATCGCCCTAATGACCTCATCATGACATTTTGGACTTTTATAACACTGTCATAAAACGTTCTTTTCACGGCCAGTTTGGGTTTCGGGAAAAGGAAATAATCACACTGAGATAAATCAGGCGAATACGGAGGATATTGAAGCGAAAAATCACGAACAGCGACGGTCCTGAGGGGTGCATTATCACGCAACAAAAATCAACTTCCCGGTGCTCGATATTTAGTACTCACTCGAACGATTCTCTTCCACAAACGCTCTATAACACCCAGATAAAATTTGACAGTTATATTTTGGTTCTGTGAAACAAATTGCCGAAGTATTATACCTTCAGAATCGTAAAAACAGATCAACATTGTCTTTTTTCCTGACTTCTGGATACGGAATTTTTTCGATTTCGGAGAGACTGATTTTGGGGATTTCCTCGTAGTACTTTGAAGCTGTGCTTGAGGATCACACTGAAGCACCAAGTCTCGTCCCAGTTACAATCGATTTCAAAAATGTGCAGCTCCCTCTGGCTATATCAATAAAATTCTTGTAATATTCAACGCGAGCAATTTCTTGGACTTCATTTAAGGCGTGAGAAAGAAGTCGAACACAGACTTTCCATCTATTTAAACACTTTGTCAACATTTTGTGAATCATGTATTTGGTCGTATTTAATTCCTCCATTATCTACTTCACAATCAAATGGGCATAGTAGGCGATCGTTTCACGCACTTTTTTCACCAACCCTTCGCGATTTTTGTTTGGTGGTCGGTCTGGTTTTGAGTCACCTTTTGAAGCATCACAACCGTTCTGGAATCACTTATATCACTCCAATACACGTGCAGGGGATAAGAAATCATCACAATAAACTTTTTTCATCGATTCAAATGTTTCTGTAAAAATATTACCGAACTTGAAACAAAATTTCATATTAGCTCTTTGTTCCATCGTATTTTGGTTACGAGATGACAACATCCTGACAAAAGCTATAACTTGGCAATCCGTTGATCGATTCTAATGACGACAGTCTAATTTTATAGAGATTTATAGCTTTCAGATTATACATTTTGTTTCAATAGATGGCGTTAGTAGTTTTCTTTAAATTTAAGTTCTATTCATACCAACTAAAACAAGGCCAAAGCTTCAAAGTAGTCCTAAGAATAAATGGAGGAAACTGCTGGGTAACATGTCAATAACGGTTTTTATCACATAAATTATTGAATAAAGTTGAGGGAGCATAAATTGTAATAAACTGGGACTTTTTTGGAAATTGGAATTTGGAAATGGATTTGGAACTGGAAATTTTAAGGGACGATATTACAAGTTATTTTTCATGTAACGGACCCCTAAGGTTTTATTGGCAGTTTTGCCGTTACAAGTCGCTTAGTAATCATCTGGCTTATGGCTCTAGATCGTAGCTTCATCTGGATATAAGGTTAAAATACGTCAAATCCTGCACATAATTAACAAAGTTCGAACTAGAAATCTTCTGTAAATAACAGTTCCTTCTATAAATGAGCTTCGAATTATACCTTATAAATCACTTGGAGACCCTAATAAAGGATATAGCATATAACGCAATAAACTAGCAATTGATTAGAAATGTATTCAAAGTCAAAAAATAGGGCTAGAAATGGCATTTATGGATTGCAAAATACGTAGTTAATTCTTTTAGATAAATATAAGGCTAAAAAAGTTAATATAATTAGTATTTCAAAAACATCTATTAAATTAGCTTGATATAGGAGGCTTAACTTTTATAAGTTGCTTAGTGATTGTGTTTGTATTTAACCCCGTCCAAATAGTTCTTAAAATTATAGATTGACCCCAATTAAGCTATAATAACTTTCTATATAAGCTATAATAGAAAAAAGTAAGTAACTTAAATGAAAAAAATGTTAACAATTAATTCATTAAGTAGGATAATTATAGATTAAATCCTTCACCATTTTAATTTATGCGTTAGTGCAAACTTTACTTTAAGAAGATAATAAAGATAAGTAAAGATAAAATAATCTTTACTTTAACTTCAACAATAACATTTTCAAATAGAGATCTTTCTAAATACTAATAGTGCAAAGAATTTTTTTTTAATTAAGTGCATAGGCAATATTTTGATATATGGTACCCGAGACAACGCAGATCGACAAAAATACTTAAATTACATTAACAACACACTCCGGAAGATTATTTTTCAAGCACAAATAGAAAAAGATGATACCATTAACTTCTTAGGTCTATGTATAATAAGAAATGTTATTGAACTAGAATTTGTTATTTATGAAAATCCACCTTTTTAGATATCATAATTCCAACATTCATAAACAGAGAATCGGCCTCGTTAATGCTTACGTTAACAAAATAGTTTCATTTCAGTCATAATACCTGTAGGTGTTTGGTATCGCATACTCACTGTGGCAACACTGGCGGATCTCGTATTGTGTGTATATTATTTAAAGCTAACGTATATATTAGATCAGAACTCGTCTTTGTATATTGTTGTAACAAATCTCATCTTAAAAGATAGATTTCTTGTATACAAAAAATTACTTAAAACTTACCCCTCTAATAACCCCACAAATTGGCCAAGTTTAAATTTACTAGGGCAAAAAGGAAAATTTAATATAACCACTCTATCAGCCGGATCTGTGGTTGTCTTTAATTATTCGGATCTCGCCCTAATAGGAAACAATGTTCAACCATGCGATGTCACGTGTCTCTCGGGACCGGTTTCTAGCCTTTCAGCCGTCATCAGCTGAGCTCTAGACGGACGCAAGGAAAGCAGTTCGGAGAGACGATCGGGGCCAGACTAGATCATCAGCCCGTATCGATCCACTGCAGGATGAAGGCCTCTTCAGCATGCTTCCAACCTTCACGGTCCTATATATTATATATATATATATATATATATATATATATATATATATATATATATATATATGTATATATATGTATATATATGTATATATATGTATATATATATATATATATATATATATATATATATATATATATATATATATATATATATATATATATATATATATGTATATGTATATATATATATATATATATATATATATATATATATATATATATATATGTATATATATGTATATATATGTATATATATATATGTATATATGTATATATGTATATATATATATATATATATATATATATATATATATATATATATATATATATATATATATATATATATATATATATGTATCAATATCATCATCATCAACCTGTATAGATGCACTGCAGGATGAAGGCCTCACGGTCCTGGGCTTTCCTCTGCC
>JARFXV010002970.1:0-22754 GCA_031761425.1 Cosmopolites sordidus
TGTGTATGTATGTATGTCGATGTATGTCTTTTTTCATGGACGTGGAAGGAGCAAGCTCCTCACCAGTGGCCCTTCGAAACCAGGATTCCCACCGGCACCGCGTTAGCATTCCTTCAGTGGGGCCTGTTCTAATCCACATATATTTTCTCCGATCGGTTCGTCCCCCCATTCCTTCAGCTTGTTATTTCAGGCTCAAGGATTAGGGGTTTGGGAACGTCACTCTTTATTGACTTCTTCTTTTTTACCTCTCTACTAAAACCATCTCTCAATGTTTTCCACTTTCTTATAAAAGTTTTTCATATAACAAAAAAGGGGAAGTTATAAATATTTAAGTAACACTTTTAATTTTTTTTTTTTTGTTGTTTCGGGAAATTATAATTGGATGTGACTATAACTTTACAAAATTATAGACAGTTGAGTTGAATTTAAATGTAAAACGAAGTAATCCACTTCAAATGTTACATGTATACACTACGATTTTTATTGATATTACATAAAAATAGTATTTATAAAAATAATGTGAAAATATATCAGATACATATATTAAAATCTTACCAATATCGTTTTTTTCTTTGATGGATTTCTCAGCAAAATCTGTTGTAAATTTGGGATAAATATCAGCCCATGCATTATTTTTTGAATTCTATTGCTATATGACTCACATTTGTAATCCCATATGCATGAATATTTTTTAATTTTACAAATAAATGTGTCGGTATCAAATGGCTCTTGTATGATACTTAGCATAAACATAAATATTTGTTACAGTTGAGTACAAAACGCCAGACTGATCTGTCTGCGGTCCGTCCTGCAGTTATGACCACTGTCGACAGAAGTGAAACTGTTTATATACATACATATGCGGGGGCGTTGCCAATGCGGCGCAACACGTCACTAGCATGTCGGTGACACGAACCCATAAATTTTACCCCTACCAAAAATCGCTTAACGGGGCTAAAGAAGTTTTCACTTCAAAAAATGAGATAAATCCATAAAAATCAGTATGTATAAATACTTCTTTTTGCCTACTGTACATTGGGCTCTATTGTTATAAAGAAACAAAACCACTATAAAATGATATAATTTTTTAATATTCAAAATGCAAACAAATAAACAAATTTCTGGTTCTATTTTAATAATTAACCGAGATAATAATTTTCAAAGTTTTAACTTAGCGAACATATATACATCGAAAAGCGTTGTAATTACAAATAGGTCCTCGTCAAACTGAAAATCGTGGCAATGACAGACTTGAACAAAATGCTTCTGTGGGAAGGTGATAACTGGTGATATAATATTTCTTAATCATGGTAGAAACGAATTAAAAATACAAAACAAACACGAACTGGTTGGTGTACGGTCATCTTAGAACTAAATTTTGCTACGGAACTCTTTCTTACACAGAAATCCCCTCGGGATCACTGAACACCCCTTTTCTGTTATGAACATCCACTGACCTAACGGCGAAGTAATATATGCCCTTGTTAACGAACCGAGTCAAAGTGCAGGCTATCGGCAACGCCAATCCTTTAATGTCTCCCAGTTTTTTTCCATATCTTCGTGCTAGGTGGTGCACTGGTCTCCTTGTACTTATACAGCTGGTAACTGGCTATCTTTTCGTACATGTCCAGGTTATATGGCATTTGCCACTGCAGGATGATGTCAGGGTCGATTTGTTTGGTTATGACATGAGGCTTAGGCAGGATGGGCTTCAAATTAGGCTCCAATGTTATTCAACATAAAGGCGGAAGTGGGGCCGGATGTTTTTTCCGTATTAGACTTGTGATAGGTTTAAGCTTGTCCTTTTTTTGACATTACCGACACAGTCGAACGGTGTAAGGTTCCAGCTATAAGTTGTACATAGTACCCCTTTGGTTGGTTCGAACTTGACGAAAGAAACTTTCTGTGTATCAGCGCTGCGTGATGCAACGGGTGACACCTATTTTGCTATATTTTGTACACTATTTTGGAGTCGTTATCACTGGATGATATATCTGACTCCGGAGCTAATTTGATGCCTGAAAAAAATTTAATTATTAAATGTCATGATGCAAAGACTCTCTAGTTTATAAATGTACTTATTAATTTTTTTTGTCAACTAAATCAGATATTAGTTTGATAAATTGTAAAAAATACACTGTTTTGATATTCCTTGATGACTTTAGCAATGGAAGAAACGCTGTTCTCTTCAGTTTCAAGACTAAGGAATCATCTTACCACTCGCTTTATTATAAAGCTATTTGGTTACCATATATGAACAGCCAGCACTCATCAACAAAAGTTTTAGAATCGTGTAGATTATGTGAAAGATAATTCGGAGAAGGAATCCTAAACTTTAATGCTTCATCTGTTTTCTTTCATTAATTCGGCAATTTTACCGAAGCTAAAACATACTATAAACCAGGGCCAGATCTATAAATGTTGGCACCTCCCGCAAAAAAAAATCGGCGAGGGTCCCCCGTACAAAAAAATACTAAATTTTTCAAGAGCACTTAATTAATTATTTTACCAATAAATATGCATAATGCTAAGGGTTTGACAACGCTTGAAGAGAAGTAAATAAAATTTAAATTTACATCAATATAAAAAAAGGTAGACAGTCATGGAGACTGCCGACAGAAGTGAAAACTTGAAACTTTGGAATAACTGTTTCTTTTTTAAATTTTTAAATGAATTATTCTTTAAATGTATAATTTAGATGTATTATTAGACATTTAGGAAAACTAATTATATTACAATATATTTTTGTAAAGTTCTAATGGTGACATTGAATGATACAAGTTTATAAATAAATATTTTGCAAAAAATAACCAAATACGTATTTTATTTCTGAAAATTTGAAGCAATAATTAATAATTTTGAGAAATTAAATTTATCATAAAATTTTGTAGAATTTTTAATTTAAAATCCGCGACAGAACTAGAAATCGGTTTTACCACGCTAGTAAGATAACTCCTAAGAAATATTATTAAGTACTTACTATTGTACTGCACAGTGATTCTACAATTAAACAATTAAAATAATGATTATCTAAAACACAATTTAATTTAAAACAGATTTAAAACACAATTGGCGTCGCCGATCAGGCGTAACACGTCACTAGCATGTCGGTGACGTGAACCCGTAAGTTTTGCTCCTACCGAAAACCACTCAACGCGGCTAAAGGTTTCACTTCAAAATATAATTACAACAAGAAAATAATGCATAAACTGGTAAAGACAAATTTTACTCAAAATAAGCTTTGCCATACCTCCAGTTACTAAAAACTACTTGTTTTAATTTTATTTTTAAATGGATATTTTTTGGAACCACCTAACGATATCAAATCCTATAGGCCTATTTCATTGTGGCCAATTATCTCAAGTTATTTGAAAAGTTGCTGTTAAGACGGCTGAAACCACTCATAGAAAACCATACGTTGATACCAGATTATCAGTTTGGTTTCAGAATCTAAAAATTCAACCATTGATCAAGTTCACCACGTCACTGAGAAAATAGAACGTGCACTGGAAGTAAAACAGATATGCTCTGCAGTCTTTCTAGACGTGGCTCAGGCCTTTGATAAAGTGTGGCACGAAGGCCTAATATACAAGCTAAACAAAATGTTGCCTAAAAAATATGTAGTGATACTGACATCATATATATCTTATAGACTTTTCAGAATAAAGCAAGAAGGTGAATACTCTGACTTGAAATAAATAAAAGCGGGAGTTCCTCAAGGAAGCGTTCTTAGTCCTCTCCTTTATCTATTATATTCTAGCAATTTACCAGCTGTAAGAGACAGTGAAATAGCCACATTTGCTGACGATACTGTTCTGCCAATAGAGGACCAAAACATAGAAACCTCAACTAGAAAACTGCAATCAGCAAGCTATGAAATAGTAAATTGGACTACAAAATGGAAACTCAAGCTCAATGAACTAAAATATACACATCTCAACTTTAACAACAAGAAAATAACAGAGCAGCCCCCTATAGATATAAATGGTATAGTGCGGTTCAAGATATTCCGTTGACCGAATGGCTGCAACAAACTGTTAACAACCCCTATCGTAACGAAACCTGGCAAAATTCCAAATAAAAAGTAAAAGTTAGGTCAGGCCTAATAAAATAACAGGTAAAAAGATAAAATTAATAGAGTTCGTTCAAGTTCTTTCGATATTTCGAAACTACTAATTTTCAAAGAAAATATTTATCGTTCGATGCTGAGCAAATTGTTAAAAATGTGTATGTTTCTTTATTGAATAGGGGGGCTTAATGTCAATGCTGCCGCAGCAGAAATGTCTTCATTGATGAAAAGGCCGTTGTATACAGTTAAATATATTCTGACTAAGCCAATTAAAGCCAAAAAAGTTCGTAGTGATTCTGGTAAAAGCAAATGTGTTGACGAACGCGACAAAGACTTCATTCGAAGCAAAATTTATGCTATGTATGAAGAGCAAACTGTCTGCATTGCATTCATTGCAACAGCGACTAAGGAAAGATTAAACCAACATTCTTTGTAGCAGAACTAGCTCCAGAGAATATTATCTCTAATGAGTTTTGGATATCAGACCATTAACAAAAAACAAATATTAATCCAATCACAACGATTGCGACGATGCCGGTTTGACTACTTAAACTTTATAAAAGAATATAGATTAGGAAATCGTCCCATTATCTACCTTGATGAAACATGGTTCGCCAGAACCATGAGACGCCAAAAAAATGATGGGTAGATACATCAAGAAAATGCCAAATCAAAGCCGCAGCAAAGGAAAAAATTACAATTTTACATGCTGGTTCCGAGGGTGGATGAGTTCCAAATTGTTTACAGTTGTCCTCAAAAAATATTAAACATTTATCTTTGGATTACCATGGCGACGTCACAGGAGAACTTTTTGTAGATTGGTTTATAAGTAGTCTTTTGCCCAATGTGCCTAAGGAAAGCGTAATCGTAATGGCCAATGATATATACTTCGAAAATACATATGAAAATATGTGATCTTCTGGAAATTTTAAAGACATTTAATATTAAAGGAATATGGATGTGATACCATTGCTGCCGATATAGGACATACGGTTTTACGCTTTTCCCCATATTACTGTATTTTTAATCAAATTGAGCATATATGGCATCATGTAAAATCTGTTAGAGCAGAAAACATATATCCGACTCTAAGTGCAAGTGCTTCAACATTAATTAGGAAAGTTGTAGATAGTATTCTCACAGAAAATTGGATACATTCGATTAATCATGTTATTAAATTTACTAATAATATAGAACCATTTATTAATGTACATCAAAGTGACAGTGAGGGTGAAACCGAATTAAATGTATAACTAAATTTAAGTTATAATTTTTATTGTACTAATAAATTCAAAATACACAAACCAATATACAATGTTTCAGTCATGCATAATAATAATAATAATAATAATAATAATAATAATTTAACAATATTTTTTTTTTTCCAAAATTATTCAGAAATTAAACAATTTCAACTCTGGCGTCTTTGAAGAAACTGGAAATATATTTATTGAAATTTATTGGGGCAATTAACATTTAACCAAAAGGCAACAAGATATCTTGAACCGGACTATACAACCGTTCGGTTTGTGCTGAATACCAAATACCTCGGCATGACTCTTGATGCCAAGTTAAGGTGGAAAGAGCATGTAAAAAAGAAAAAAGCTGAGCTTGATCTCAAATATAGAAAACACTATTGGCTTATAGGAAGAAACTGCAAGATGGCCATAAATAATAAGATGGCGATTTATAATCAAATCCTAAAATCAGTGCGGCTGTATGGCGTTCAGTAGTGGGGATGTGCCAGCGATAGCAATATTAAAACAATACAAATATTCCAAAACAAGGTGTTGCAAAATATAGTCGTCAAAGCACCGTGGTATATTCATAATTGCGATCTTCATCGAGATCTTGGAATTCGAACGGTCAAGTACGAAATCAGAAGATTTGCAGGCAAGCGTGAAGCCAGGCTACGCCTTCATGTTAATGCGGAAGCTCTTCAACTGCTGGACAACCAAAATCAGCCCAAAGATTGAAGAGAACTAAACCTCGTGACCTCGTGTAGTGTGTTGTGTGCAAAAGCAGAGCATAGTGCGCGAGTGGAGTAATATAATTATTAGAACAATCTAAACGACATTGATGGATTAACTTTAGTTGATAAGTATTTGGGTTAAGATTTGTTAGAGAAAAATTAGTGGTTAGTATTTTTGACTAGTTTTAACAGATATAGAAGGAAAAGGAAAAATCGCAGTAAAAGAAGCTTAGTCGCCGGGTTAGATTTTTTATAGATTTGCTAACGCTGGGAATTTCATTTCTAAAAACTAATTGTTCAGTTGTTGTAAATTAATGACAGGAACTTATTTTTTTGTGCAAGTGTGTAATTGTAAACCACACGTTACATTCTCGCATTCGTATTTATAATAAAACCTTGTGATTTTTTTCATGATATTGTTAGGATATTGAACGGCAGTTATCTTTACATTTCATTTATTTTGATGCCGATAGTGTTTATTAGGTGTTCTTTACCACTAGCAAAAATATATCTATAATTCAATTTTTTTCAGTAAAACGAAAAAATTATTGCATTAAAAAATTTATTGAAAAAAACAAGGAAAGTTCACATCGTTCACTTAACAAGGAAAGTTCAATCACTTTCCTCTTATCTAGTGATGATGCAATTGCTTGATTAATTCCAACCATGCCTAAGTCACTGAATCTTTCTTGACCCATCGAACATCTTTAAAAACTTTTCACTTACTTCAAAACCAAAAAAGAGCTTCCTGCTGACGCTACCATAATAAGATAAGGGTAAGATAAAAAATAAAGCAGTTAAAACGTCTGGGTAACTAAATATTATCGTATACAGCTTTGTATATAGAAGATTAAAAATATCATTAGCTGAACTTAACTGTGCTATTTCAGATTGTAGGCCCATCCGAAATGAAACCAGTTTTAAATGTAGACTTGGACCAACATCAGCTTTATATTTAGTTCTTTCAGGCCTTGACACAATATCATCTTCTGATAAAGAAAGTAATTTTGGAGGAAATAAAACTGAAATATTTTCCGTTAAATTTTGAAAAGATGAAAAACGTTCAGTAATTTGACCATTTACAGTGTCCTAGAGAGAAAAAAAATACATTAACTTTGAACTTGTGTTTACTATCACAAAACATGTAATCTTCTGCTAACTCGTCTACAAATCGGAATCATTGCTTTTATATTTCACTTTGCAGGAATCGCTACAGCTTCTTTCCTTTACTTCGAAAAAGCTATCTCTTAACGTATTCAATTTATAAACAATGTTTTGGAGAACTGTTTGCTGCTCTTTCAAGATCCATTTATGTCCTTTGAAGGCATTTTGAAGCAACATTTATATGCGTAAACACTTTAGATAAGCATAGTTAAAAGTACAAACTGGTAGCTATACAGAAGTTATGTGAGGTTATTTGCATTTGATACCTCATCCATTATTTTTGCTCTTAGAAATTTCAATCAGGATTTTCATAACATCAAAGTATCTCAACTTGATTGCTAAAATTGATTCATGAAGAGCCTCCCACCTTGTGAGATTAAGTTTCTTCACTGTTATATCAGATTCACCTGTTAAAGAAATCAATATGTTCAATCGGTTAATACTCTGGGTGAAAAACACATATATAGACTATAATACTGTAAAATAGTTGGCTACATCTCTAAGGCCTCCAACCATGTCATTGATTACTAAATTAAGATTATGAGCTGAACAATGAACATACACAGTCAGCTATTCAACATCTTGCAATGTTTTTTATACCTTGCCCTCGAAACTTTTTCATATTTAAACCCCAATTTTCCAAGCTGGTAACAATATCTGCAGAAAGACCAGCAGAAGTTGGGTCTGTCACGTTAAAAAATCCCATAAATGATTCCTTAATTTCTACTTTTTTTCCAAAAGGTCTTCCCCTAGACTTTTTTGATCATCTAGTACAGCTTCATATAAATCGACGTATCGTACTACAAAACCCATCTGGTCTTTCTTAGACAGATCTTGTATTGCGACAATTATGACTGAAAAATACAACGCTTTATGTATTTTCTGAATGAGTTCAGTTTTAATATGAGAAGATAGATAACTGATAATTTGATTTTGTATGTCATAACTTAAATACTTTGTATGCCCTTTTGGCACACTTAAAACTTGCACCATAATAGGATCGTTCTTGGCTAATAGCTGCACAGTTGGTAAAAAAAATCCGATTGTAGTTTCCGCTATGGTATTTAGAGCCTCTAAATGTGAGAACATTTTTTTTCTGAATCCATAGTATAATCTAATCTTTTTGCCTCTTTCCACTGATGAAAAGTTATACAGACCAAAATATGCTGTTCAGATTTGGCGTGTGTTGTTATTTTTTACATAAGCCTTGGTGGTGTACTTATTGTATATAGAATATTATTTTACTTGTTATTAGAGGGGATTAGATCCGGCCCTGCTATAAACCATTAAAATTACTTGCTTTCGATCCATTCTTTCTTTAGGTGAACCTGCTGTCGAAGGACTATTACAAATTACTGGCCAAAATATAGTATCAGATAACACAAAATAAAACATAACTAAAAGAAATAATACAATAATTAGATACAGAAAAATAAATAGAAAAAAGAAGAAATGGATGAAGATGCTACTTAAAATGGGCCAATATGAGATAAACAAAATCAATGAGTATATATGTATATTGAGGACAAGCGGTAAAACTGAGTAAAAAAAAAACACAAACAGCAGAAATTACACGACAGATCAAATTGGTAGGACATCCTTTGGTAATCTCAACTACATCCTGTAAGAGATAAAAAAAAACATTGCGCTTGCAGCACCGTACACGTGGTAAAAGTGCAACTTCTCAAATTCATATATAGCGTCTCACGCGTATATCTACAACGCGCGCATGCGCGACACTATCTTATTATATCGCTTTGTATCGTTGTGTACACGTCGCTCTCTTTTGCTCCACTACCGTGGCGCCGTAATGTATAGCTCTCTTTCTGCTTCTCATTACGTTATATCTTTACCTCTCTCATGTAACGAAATGTGTCTAAACGTGACACGTCCTTGAAATTTAACTTCAAAAATATTTTCAACACATTACAGTCCAAACCAACCGAAATATTAACTCGTCTAAGACGTAAATGTAAGTCATAATCGAAGCCCAGGTCAAGTGTCACTGCAATCAATATTGGTGCAGTTCGCGACCTTATCGAAGGTGGCCGGCGGTTCACAATTCGTGAAATCCCTTTAAATGTAGGTATTAGCTTTAGAAGTAGTCAAACAATCATCAGAAATTATCTTGAATTCAATAAAATCTGTGGCCGATGAGTTCCGAAGTCGTTGACCGGAGATAAAAAAAACATCCGATTGCTAATCAGTAAGACTTCTGAATCGATTTCGATGGGAAAAAGACATTTTTTGAAGCGTTTCGACGCGCGTTTCGATAACCATGTTAGCATCATCAGGAAATGATTCCATATAATTCTAAAACCAAACTATGATCTATTTAATATACATCGTTCATCATAACATATATCGTCATCGTTCTTGACCAAATAATTCATCAGCAAATGTGTGACAAAAGGTACTGTCACTTTAAGCGCTATAACTTGATAATCCATTCATCGATTCTAACGATACCGATCTCGTTTACGTCGAGATATATAGCTTTCAGTTTAAATATTTTTTCAATAGATGGCGTTAGTAGTTTTCCTTAAATGTAGGTCACCGGTCACGCTGACCACTATTACCCGCAAGTAAAATGAGTGCGTGGCAGTACATGGTCAGCTTTTTTGTTTATTTTAACGATTGTATATTATTTTAGAATATCCAATACAAAAAGCCAACCATGTTCAAAGGCGTCATGGGGCCAAAATTATACAGAGCTTTTAAACTAGTGGATGAAGGGAAAGCTATTAGAGAAGCCGCTCGATCTACTGGCGTGCCATTTTCATCGCTTCAAGAACGATTGAATAACAAGAACCTTGATATTCCACAGCTGGAAAGAAATCCAGTCTTCACAGGGGAACAAGAAGATGATTCCATCTTCTTGTTCCCCTGTTAAATTGCTCGGTAAAATTTTCTATGAGTGCATTTCACTTCATATTCGAAAGATGGCTATGAATATGCTGTAAAAAATAACATTAAGCATAATTTTATACAAGGATCAGCTCAAAGGATTTATAAAAAGAAATCATTTGTCCGTCAGGAAAGCCCAAGGCATGAGCCTGACTAGAGCCACTGTCTTTAACAAGAACGATGTTGCTATATGTTGAATAAATATAAGTTTCTGCCAAAGAATATGCGAGACTGGAATTTCCTCACTGCAAGACCCTGGCAAAATTGAGACTGAGAAAGGACAACAACGCGTGGGGTCTATAACCAGCGGAGAAAGAGGAAATGCAGCCACGGCTGTGTATACTTTGAAGGCTAAGGGAGTCTATATCCCACCAATGCTAATTTATCCACGACAGAGACATTCATCTACTTTAGAAGCAGATGGCCCTCTTGGAACTGTTTATCGGTGCTCAAAAAATGGGTGGATCAATGAAGATCTCTTTGTAGATTAGCTGAAACATTTTGCAGATTTCACCAAACCTTCAGAAAATGAGCCCATGTTGCTTGTTCTCGACAATTGTTCTCGACAGCCACATCTCTTTGAGAGCTTACGAATTTTGCAAAAGCAACAACATAGTGATGTTATCATTGCCACCACATGGCTCACATAGGATTCAGTCTCTGGATGTTTCCGTCTATGGTCCGCTTAAAGCAGCTTATAAACAAGACCTTTTCATGAAGAATCAATTGGAAAAAAAAGATGACAAAATGATCTCGCTTCACTGCTCAGAAAATCTTTTCAAAAATAACAACCATCTCAAAGGCTGAAGCAGGTGTTGCTGCTACAGGAATATATCCTTTAAACTCGGACGTATTTACAGACGAATATTTTGTGGCTGCTGATATTTTAAACAGCAACAAAGTGGATGTTTCGGTAGAAGAAATATGAGACCGGGATAATAAGACTCTAGATGCCCAAATAATATTAGATGAACCTAAAGATCCACCAACTTAATTCCAGATAAACTCACCTCAATCGCCATCACTTCTTGTTGATGTAATTGAACCAGTCCCGATAAATAATGCATCAACGACTTCCAAACTCGAGCAACGGACTAACTTTTATAACATAACCCCAAGAGTTCATGAAGTTCCCACTGCTAAGGATCTTCTGCCGCTGCCAAATAATTCCAGAGACAAGAAACAATGTGTACTATCTCGCAAACAGCATGCAACCGTCCTCACAGGAGCTCCTAATAAAGAAGTTCTGGTCGAGAAAGAAAATAGAAGAATGGCAAAAGAGAAGAAAAAAGTAACTCTTAAAACCAAAACTGAAAAAAAGACAAGGAATAAAAAAGGAAAATCGATTGATCTGAAAAAGCTAAAAAGAGAGCCCTTCAAGACAAAAACAAGAAAAATGAAATTACATACCTGGGTGAAGATGAAGATAATGACCCTGATGAGGACTTAAAATGAGAAAATAAGGGGAAGGAAATAAGGAGGAGGAAATAAGGAGGGAGGACTTAAGATGAGGAAAATAAATGCATAAATCTCTGGGCTCACGCTGACTGCTCAGGGAAGAACTCTCCTGAAGGTTATAGTCAAAGTCGTTTATTTTTTAAATATTGATTATGTCAGAGCTGTTTAACTTATTGATATCAATTATTATAATTTTGTTAGAAGAATAGTTAAAGTTTAATTAGCAAAAAGATTAATAAAGAAATATTGATTATCATCTGATTTATGATTATTTATCCTCCGTAATACCCATTCTTACCCTAAACAGTTGCATTATTTTTCCGACATGCTATGTAGTTTACTTAGTGTAGAATTCGATTGAATCATCCCCTGATGATGCTAAAATGGTTAATGAAACGCGCATCGAAAAGCTTAAAAAGTGGTTTGTTGTTTAGTGTTAAATATATTCAAATTTAGTATAGCACATTAAAAATTGAGTAAGAGTAATCTTAAAAAGTTTCTTACCTATCACGACAGAATTGGAGGCAGGTGGTATTTCAGGTTTCCGTGGGGTTGTAGCACTTATCCTGTTGATTGGTGTACATGATTTTCTACTAACGTTCTGTTGAAAAGCCCGATACTGTAATTGCGTTGATAATGACGAGGGTACTTGGGAAGGAGAATGAACAGGTTTTTGTGGTGAAGTTTGTAGAGCCTGAAACATTACTTATTTTAAAAAATCTTTTATTTTGCTTGATAACGTACCTGTGTAACTGCGGCAGGCTGTCCTGGGGAAGTTTTACTGCTATTTAACCCAGGACTACTGACAACTGGATTCTGTGGAGTAGTGCTCATAGCTTGGCTTCTTCTCATTTGATTTTGGCTTTCATTACTACCAGGCTCCAAGTGTACTTGTAAACCCACCGACCTGGTGATCTTCAAAGGTGCCAACTTTTTTTTGCTTATGTAGTTAAACCTCAGGTCATTTATAAGTTTCCTATTAACTATTTCTAAGTCTTTCGATTGTTTCATCAGTTGTTGAAGATCCTTACCTCCTCTATCCTCAATGACTTTTTGCTGTTTCTTGACGGTCTGATGCAGTTCGCCTTCTGTGCTTTTGAACATTAAACATTTGCAGATCTTCTGCATGCAGAACTGTTCCAAGTCGGATCGAGATAGTTTCGAAAAGCGTTTTTGGAACTTGGCGAATGTCGTCAACGTTTGGATTTTGTCGTTGGGAATAGGAACTTGTTCTTTGCTTGTGATTTTCGACGAGGGAATATCTAGAAAATGGGGAGTTTCGTTTTGGGCATTGTGTGTTTCAACTGTAAGGGAGCCAATCACACCTTTCGTTAGTGTTCCGAGAAGAGAACAGTTTTCTGCTTCCGTTGTGGTGAACCTAAAGTTAAGCTTGGTCCTTGTCCTAAGTGCTCAAAAAACTAGTTAGGCCATCAGGTGTCGCATGCGGTCGGTATCCTGATAGAAGGCAAACCACAAGGTCGCACGTTAACAGGTCAGGTTGGAACAAATGGTTAGAACACGTATTTAATTTTTATAAGACGTATACCCGTGATTCGGAAGTTTTACCATTGTTTCTAAAAAGGGTTAATGACAATCGTCCATATATTTCCTTCAAACTTTATGATCAGAACATCATTGTTTTATTAGATTCTGGAGTTAACACCTCTATAGTTGGTGCTAGCGGAGTTAAGATCTTAAAGAGACTCAAGATTAAAACTCGTCAAAGCAATAACTCTAGTGTGTTTACTGCCGATGGAACTCAACAGAAGGTTGCTGGTCTTGCAGACCTACCGATTTTTATTAACGATTGTTGTCGAATCATTAAAGTCCATATAGTATCCTCCGTAACAAATGCTTTTATTTTTGGTATCGATTTTGCTAGGAGTTTTAATCTAGTAATTAATTTTAAGAATAATCATTGGTCGATTCACAATGATGACTTCGTGCTAGGTGTAGTACGAAAAGATTCTGATAACCCTCCAGTATCCAAACTTTTTTCCATTGACGATCTTTCCGTTATCCAAAGGGCGGAAGCTTTAGAACTGTTACATTCTTTTAGAGAACTTGACAGGAAGGATAGGTTAGGACGGACCGATAAAATTAAACTCTCTATAGATACGGGCGATAACCAACCTTTCAAAAAGAAACCTTATTTACTATCCCCCTATATGCAAGAAATTCTGAATAAAAAGTTAGATTCTATGATCCAGTTGGCCGTAGTCGAGGAATCTCATAGTCCATGGTGCTGTCCAACGCTTTTGGTAAGGAAGCCCACGAGTGAATATAGATTTTGTTTTGATGGAAGATTTTTGAACGCTCTAACAAAACACGATAGTTTTCCATTACCCCACGTAGACAGAATACCGAGTAACTTACGAAATGCCAAATACATTTCATCCATTGACTTGAGAAAGGTATTTTGGCAAATACCCCTTGAAGACGCTTCTAAAGAAAAACCGCTTTTTCGGTTATCGGTCGTGGACAATTTCAGTTTACACTCGTTTTCTTTGGCTTGTGCAATGCGGCACAAACACAACAGAGGTTGGTTGATTCGATATTTGGACCTAAATACGACATAACAATTCTCTAGCTACTGATCCGTCAAAGGTTGAGTCTATGTCGAACTATCCGCGTCCCCGCACTTCAACCGAGGTGAAACGTTTCATTGGTATGTGTTCATGGTACCGTAGGTTTATTAAGGACTTTTCTTCTCTTGTTAGTCCCTTGAACGACCTTCTTAAAGGCAAGAAAAAAAACAAGCCATAGAGTGGAATGAGAGAGCGGAGTCTGCATTTTTAGCCATCAAACAGAAACTTATAAGTGCACCAATCTTAGCTCAGCCTGATTTTAGTCAGAAATTTTTCGTTCAGTCCGATGCGTCTGATGTCGGCATTGGAGGTATGTTGACCCAGTTTATTGACGGAGAGGAACGAGTAATCGCTTACGCGAGTCGCTCCTTATCTAGAGCGGAGAAGAATTATTCAGTAACGGAGCGTGAATGTCTAGCCGTTATATTCTGTATTGAAAAGTTTAGGCCTTGGATAGAAGGTTCTCGTTTTACGATCATCACTGATCATTTTAGTCTCCTGTGGCTTTTTAATTTAAACACTTTGTCAGGTAAACTTACTCGTTGGTTACTGAGGTTAAGACAGCATACTTTTGACCTATAGCATAGAAAAGGTTCGATGCACTTGGTTCCTGATGCTCTGAGTAGAATACCGCATCCTGAGGCAGAGAGTAGCCTTTCAGCAGATTCCGAGAATACGTGTTTGCAAGTTTCATCCATCTCGATCGAAGTAAATTCTCTTGACCCCTGGTATATTGCGCTCCGTGAAAAGATTGTAAACAACCCGGACAAATTTCCTCAATGGCGAGTTGAGAACCACTACATTCAGAAATTCATTCCTTGTAAGCAGAATCATACTTTTAATATTCGAGAGTGGAAAACCTTGGTTCCTAAACCTCAGAGAGCGAAAATTATCGAGTCGTGTCATATTCCTCCCACTAGTGGCCATTTTGGTTTTCGGAAAACCTTGTACCGAGTACAGGAGATGTATTATTGGCCTAAGATGAGGTTAGATATTTTGAGATTTGTAAGAAGGTGTTTGGTGTGTGGCGCTCAGAAACACTCAAACTTAAGTAAGATTGGTATTATGGGTAAGGAGAAGGTAGTTGACCGACCTGGTCAAATCATTTCGTTAGATTTTATAGGTCATTTTCCTCGTTCCAGAAAGGGTAACAAATGGTTATTGGCAGCTGCGGATTGGTTTTCTAAGTACACATTCATTTTTCCGTTGAGAAATGCCAAATGCCCTGCGGTCATGAACCATATAGAGAATCACATATTCCTTTCGGTTGGAGTTCCCCAAATCCTGATTTGTGATAACGCTCCGAATTTCAAGAGCAAGGGTATGAAGGAATTATGTGACAGGTATAAAGTTAAGCAATGGTTCACCCCGTTTTATTCTCCTCAGTGTAACTTCGTGGAACGTAATAATAAAACCATTACGACAGCTATCAGGTGTTACATAGATAGACAGGAGGACTGGGATTTGCATATTCCGGAAATCAGACAGGTCATCAATACCGTGATCCATGAAGTAACCGGTTTCTCCCCGTCACACCTGATGTTAGGAAGGCATGTTCCCTTATCTGGAGAATATTATAACTCCCCTTTCCCGGACCAATCTGTTGAACTCGTACCTGCTGACAGGGGCACTTATACCCAGAATATGAAAGAGTTTCGTGAGTTGTTTGTTGAGGTGCGTGGGAAACTTCACTCCGCATATAAGAAGAATCCAAAATCATATAACCTCCGGAAACGGGATGTAAGTTTTAAAGTGGGTGATAGAGATTGGCGTCCTAATAAGAAGTTGTCGAGTGCTCCCGATATGTTCGCATCGAAACTTAGCCCCAAACACATTCTTTCCTTTGTTTTTAAGAAGTTATCTCCTTTAGTTTACGAACTAAAAAATATGGATGGGTCACGTGCAGGGAAATGGCACGTTAAAGATTTATTACCCTGTGTAGAGTCTTCCGATGCTCCCGGAATTGACCATAGTTAGAGTCAGTGACGTTTTTGATTTATTTTTTTCGTTTTGAGCTGGCAGTTTTTAGGTACAGCCTCGCTCAGCCTTTTTAGTTCTTTTTTGGAAACGTCACTTTTCACTTTTCTTTTTCTTTTCCTTTTTGTACTTTTCCAGACTTGTTCAGTAAGAACAAGCCTGTGTTACGTTATGGACTTTGCGCTAGACGCATCTTATTTGAGAGGAGAAATCTTTGTTCCTCCGTTTTGAGTTTGTCTAGAATTACTTGGAGAGTAAATCTAGGTTTGGTTTAAATGAAGTAAGGGGCTTACTTCGTTTTGTCGACATATGGCAGTGTTGTCCACCTTTGGTTCCGCTGTGCCCGTGCGGCGATTTACCTCGTAACCTTAGGATCAGATGGCATTTCCATTGCATGTCGCTGGCTTTAGCCAAGTTACGTGCGGTAGAAGTTTAGCGTTGGCATAAATTGCTACGGAAAAGTTTTTGTTTTGTCGACACTGGACGTTGATGTCTGCCTTTGGTTCCGTTGTGCCAGCGTGGCGATTGAGCTCGTAACCTTAGGAACAGCTAGCGTTTCAGTTCGGTGTCGCAAGTTTTACTTAGCCAGGTTGGATTTACTTGGGAAGTAAGTCATGAATTGGCTGTGCGAATTTTTCGCGGTCGTTCTGCATTAAGTTTCGCGTTGGCGTGAATTGCCACGGAGACATTTTCTTTGGTTGACACATGGCCGTGCTGTCCCTCTTTGGTTCCGTTGTGCCCGAGTGGCGATTGAACTCGTAACCTTAGGACCTGATAGCATTTCCATACCGTGTCGCTGGCCGTAGCCAGATTGTGTAGATTTACTTGAGAAGTAAATCGTGAGACTATCTGCGACTGTCTGCGATTTTTCGCGCTGATTTGCGTTACATTCCGTGTTGGTGTGATTCGCCACGGTATCGTTTTCTTTGGTTGACACATGGCAAAGCCTTCCGCCTTTGGTTCTGCCGAGCTCAAGTAGCATTTGAGACTCGTAACATTAGATAGCGTTTCTGTTTGGTGTCACCACTGGCGCAAGCCGTGGGAAGGATTTAGGCAAATATAAATGTATTTATGCTTGGATTTTAGGCCTTTCTCATAACCAACAACTGTAGCCTTCAGCCAATAGATTTTTTCTTGTCTAAATTTTAAATAGGTACGATTGAATGTTACGAGGGAATTGCGTTATTTTGTCTCAGCAACAAGCTAGTTTGGTTTTCTGGGTTAGAAGTCCGCACCAATTATGACCTACCGAATTAGACCTACTTATTGTAACTCCCATAGGGACGTGTGATACGCGAAAGTTATCAAGACTAAACCTAGTGACAACCACCCTTCTGTGTTTTGCAAGCGCTCGTTATTGCTTATTCCGCTACTCGTATTCTCTCAGTCCTATTTCTAGACTCGATTATCTTCGGTTTTCTTTATTTTACCTCGCATCTTAGTTCACTATCATGCAGGCTTTAAAGTTATTTTTCTTCAGTGTAGCTCACTGAGTATTTTTACATTTTTAAGGGCTGTTTTAGGACGGGTGCCCTAGGATTTCGGGATACAGCCCTTGGACAATTCTCAGGGAAGGATACACTCCTGGGGTGATCATTTGGTTGCGACTTCGCCTTGTAATTGGGTGTCACTACTGGGTGGCGTCTCAGCTCCCTCAGAGTGCGTTTCGGAAGGCCTATGGCAGTGTCTGTTTTACGGTTCACCTTGTAGATTATCATTTAATTTCGTTTGAGTTTTTTTGTAAATTTTAGTTTGGTGAAAACTATATTTCACTTCCTTATTGTGGTGGATATAGGGGTTATTGTTACGTGTTTTCCACCTTTTGGAAGTTCATTTGCTCTCAGATCGTTTTAAGGGAGGTCTGGAGACGTGGCTGCGAGTGTTGTGTTGTTCAGCTGAGGTTGGTAAACGAGGTGTCTTTCCTTTCAGTTTTCGGTAAGGGCACGCAATGCCAACTGAGTTACCATCGCACCCACCTAGCCGTTATGATCTAACCAGCTTGATCAGCATGACGTCTGTTAAGTCATAGCCTTGGGTTCCTGGACGACTTTCTGGGTAGATGAGTTATCTTCCGAAATTTATTTGGTGTTGTGTTTTGAATATCGCTTGGTATGTACTTTAGAGTGCACACGTTGTATCTATATTCCCTTTTCGTATTTGGTATGCAAGAGGATATTTCCTTTTTTTGGTATTTTCTTTTGGGATAGATTGGCACGGATTGTTCCAGTATTCCATTCCATAGGTATACGCTTCAAGGTAATCTCCGATATGGACCGATCAAAATTAAAGCCTCCTCTCGCAGCCTTTAATATTCTTTTTGGAGGGAGGTACTGTAGCGTTCACAAATTCTTGATCGCTACTGGTACCATTCGTAAATTGTTGATCACCACTGGTAGGTTTATTTCGGACAAATTCTTAACTGAAAGAGCTCCGGTATCGTTTTGGACAAGGCAAGACAGTCTAACTCGAAATCTCCAGGTGAGCGGACGTTTTCGCGTCTTACCCTTCCGACCGAGGTACGTAGGTTTGCTGGCCAAGTCACGCTTGGGTTGATTTTTCTGATATTCTTATAGAGGGTTTTACGACCCGGCAGCAGATAATCCGATCAACAGACATCAGGCGACATTGAACGACCACCTATTACAGAGCCCGACCATCGTGGAAACCTTACACCTTTTTGGGGCCACGTGGCAGAGTAACCGGTTGGTCAGATCGAGATTATTTCGGGACCCCCGCATAGGGATACCGGACTGCTCGCAGTCGTATTCAGTGTTTTTGGACACCCAGTACTTTGACAGGCAAGGATAGACAACATCAGGAAATAAGGCCAGATAAACACTTTTTTTATTATATTTTCAAGTACCGTTAAGGATTGCAATTGCCAGTTATTTTTCACAAATACATTATTATCATAATTTATTATACTGATAATGGTCACGTTATCATCTTATATTTTGTATCTATGTGCCGTCTGACCATTCTTGGTTACCCTAGCGTTATATATCTATCTTTTTACTATTGTCAGAATAGAGGAAATAACCTCTAATTTGTAAGTATAGGGACATAGAGACCAGCTGGTGTAATTCAGAGCCGTGTATTTGATTTTTGATTTCTTTCACGGTAAGGTCTGGAGAACCACCTTCCCTAAACCTTCCCGTGTCTTTTGTTTGATAGTTTTAGTTATTCTTTTTTTGTGTACTTTGTGTCGTTCTTTTTTGAGTGTGCTTTTATAATATATATGTATAAAATTCTAGTAAACCGTTTTATTTAAGATAGACCCCTTCCCGGTTCCAGGGTTTTTTCCGATATATGAAGTAACCGGGTGGCGCTCAACTTTTGTCGTGGCTTCATTCTGTCCTGGACCTTCTTCCTGGTGCTCCAGGCGAACAGCTGCCGTCGCTGTGATCTATATATTTTTTATTTTGTTTCAAAAGAGAAAATAAGAGGTCACAAAATTTAAAAAACAAAATATTTAAAAAGTAGATTGCATTGATTCAAGATTAGTTACAGAACTCATTGGTCTGACTTTAAGATCAGCTAGTTTCCTTTCTATATCAGTTAAGCTTTGACCTCTTGTTTCTGGTACAAAGTAAATAGTAAGCAGAAATCATAGGTAGACAATTCCATCAAAGATCCAAAAAGTGAAATGGAAACCTATTACTTCAGCTAATAACAGGAATATTTTATTAACTATAAAGGTGCACGTCCAGCTAATTGCAGTAGCTTCTGAAGCGACTGGACTTTTGACTTTAACTGGAAGTATTTCTCCCATCATTAGCCATGGTATAGGTAATCCCCATGAAAATCCTAAGACATATACTATGAGGCTCAGCAGAGGTAGGAATCAAATACGAAGAAGTAAATTCCCAGTACGCCTAATGAAAAGATCATCGATACGGCTGATATATACAACAATGTTTTTCTGCCAAATTTATCAATTAACGCAGCAGCAATAAACGTCGCCAAAAATTAACCACACCTATTATTGTTGCGGAGATGGATTTATCTATCGACGATTTGGATTCATAGAATATTTGGGTTGTGTATGATATGACTGCGTTTATTCCACTCCATTGATGGAAAGTCATCAAGCCCAATACAATGCCCATCAATTCGGACTCTACTTGACCCTTTTTCAGTTCCTGGAACTCCTTATCGATAATGGTATTGGCTCCACGCAACCACTGCAAGACCGTGTACGTGTTTTCTTCTTTATCTTTAGATTTTAAATAACTGGGAGTTTCATTTATCATCCAAAAAATTACCGGGTGTGGAAAAAAACTACCTGGAAATGGTGTGGATAGAATAACGCCCACTAAAGCAAGTATGCGCCGTTGGTAGAAGATACCAAACAAGAAAGCCCAGTAGGATACCGATGTTAATAAAAGCAGAGGGTAATAAACCCAGGGTATCTCTCACTTCTGGTTGTACAGTTTCTGCTAAGTACACTGGAAGTGTTAGGAAACCCGCATACGGAAACCAGCAATTACACGACTGACATACATTTCGATATAGCTTTGTGCAAAAACATTTACCACGAATGTTAACGTAAACAGTAAATTAAAGTGTAATTTCCATATTCTTCCGAAATTTTCTATCAATGTACCTCCAAGTATACCACCCGTTACAGCTCCCAATGTCATTAAACTTGTAATCCATGTCATCTGAAATAAAGAAACAGTATTGAGTTAGAAGGAAGTTCAAAAACAATATTATAGACTTACCTACATGGGTATAAGAGAGATTTCTTTTAACTACATCAGTGCATTAATATGAAACTCTTCTACACCTGATTTATTTAAATCAACTTAGATTTAACGAAAGAGTCAAATGTTCTTTTATTATTAAAGAAACAATTGTAGAGCGATTCTTATATTGCAATTTTTAATGTGAGACACTAAATACAAAGAGATATGCAAGAAATTTTGTTATAAGGGTTGCTTAATCAGAAATCACTTCTCATCACTTCTTGTAGATGAAGATTTTTAGCTGCAAGGTTCATCTTCAATCGAGTCTCGACATTTTAAGAATGTGTTAAACCACTTGACAACCTAGACCCTCGACAAAACACTGAAATTGTTTATTTTTTTTAGGTTTTTCGCTACGATCTAAAACTCAAAAAATATCAAAAATATCTGTTCTTATTTCACTATATAATCACTGAGTAAAAACAGAAACACAAACGGAAAGATCACAACTTATACCACATTATAATAAACCTCCTCATTTCTATGGTCTACCAAAAATACACAAAACTAACATACCACTTCGCCCAATAGTTAGTAGTATAGATTATCCATGTTATAAACTAGCAAAATTTTTATTAGACATTTTATATCCACTTTCGGGTAAAACTAATTCATATATTAAAAATACTTCAGATTTTTTAGATAAAATTTCGAACATTAGATTACAAACCAAAATTTAATGGTTAGTTTTGACGTGTTGAGTTTATTTACCAATGTGCCAGTTGATAAAACACTTTTAATAATTAGAAAAAGATTAGAACATGACACAACATTAAAAGACCGCACTAAACTAAACATAAATACAATGTTGGAATTATTAAACCACATATTTTCAATTAGAAAATGATTATTGTCAACAAAATTTCGGAATGGAAAAGGGTTCTTCGCTTTCTCCTTTGATGAGTAACTTCTTTATGGAGGAACTCGACAATGAAATATTAAGTAAATCTCTTAAAAAGCCAATAATATGGCTTAGATATGATGATGATATTTTTACTATATGGTAATATTGCATTGATGATCTAAATATATTTTTACAAGATATAAATTCTCGAGAGCCTACAATTAAGTTTACTTTAGAGATGGAGAGGGAGAATAAATTGCCGTTCCTCGACACTTTAATATTAAAACAAAACAACATATTAAAAACAACACTTTGCAGAAAACCGACAAACACAGATAGTAAAAATAGGAGTAATTAAAAGTTTATATGACAGTGCAAAACTTGTATGTACCGATAGTGATACACTACAAAAAGAAATAAATCACATCAAAGACATTTTAATAAAAAAAACAATTACCCAAAAAATTTAATAGATAAATCGTTTAAAACTTTTGTTACCAGACAAAACAGACAACTTATTAATAACAATAATATTTTTTCCTTTATTTGGGTTTTTCGCCACTATCTAAAACTCAAAAAATAAAGAAAGAAATATAGGAACACGCCACAATCATTCAGACATTACTAACAATAATAATAACTCCCAAACAATTAACCTCACAATTCTCCGCGGTATTTCCGACACAATTAAAAAAGTAGGATATAAATACAACACAAGAACGACATTTAAAACAAAAAAATACTCTTAGATCTATATTAACAAAAACCAAACCAAACAACACGCAACAGAATACCAAAAATGTGATTTATAAAATTTCGCGCGAATGTGGCAAATATAGGTGAGACATCTAGACCGTTAGATGTTGTAGAAATGTAGAATAAAATAACATAAAAACCTTCTTAGAAAGGGCGATTTTAATAAATCTACAATTTGTCAACACGCATGGGAATCGAGACATAAAATCATTTGAAATAATTCCAAAACGGTATTAAAAGAATCGGTAACAAAATATAGAAGATTGAAAGA
>JARFXV010002971.1:0-26163 GCA_031761425.1 Cosmopolites sordidus
ATATATAACGCTAGGGTAACCAAGAATGGTCAGACGGCAAATAGATACAAAATATAAGATGATAACGTGACCATTATCAGTATAAGAAATTATGGTAATAATGTATTTGTGAAAAATAACTGGTAATTGCAATCCTTAACGGTACTTGAAAATATAATAAAAAAAGTGTTTATCTGGCCTTATTTCCTGATGTCTATCCTTGCCTGTCAAGGTACTGGGTGTCCAAAAACACTGAATACGACTGCGGGCAGTCCGGTATCCCTATGCGGGGGTCCCGAAATAATCTCGATCTGACCAACCGGTTACTGTGCCATGTGGCCTCAAAAAGGTTTAAGGTTTCCACGATGGTCGGGCTCTGTAATAGGTGGTCGTTCAGTGGCCTGATGCCTGTTGATCGGATTCTCTGCTGCCGGGTCGTAACACCCTCTATAAGAATATCAGAAAAATCAACCCAAGCGTGACTTGGCCAGCAAACCTACGTACCTCGGTCGGAAGGGTAAGGCGCGAAAACGTCCGCTGACCTGGAGATTTGGAGTTAGACTATCTTCCCTTGTCCAAAACGATACCGAAGCTCTTTCAGTTAAGAATTTGTCCGAAATAAACCTACCAGTGTGATCAACAATTTACGAATGCTACCTGTACCGATCAAGAATTTGTGAACGCTACATTACCTCCCTCCAAAAAGAAAATTAAAGACTGCGAGAGGAGGCTTTAATTTTGATCGGTCCATACCGGAGATTACCTTGAAGCGTATACCTATGGAATGGAATACTGGAACACTGGAACAGTGGTAAGGAAATACCCAATCTATCCCAAAAGAAAATACCAAAAAAGGAAATATCCTCTTGTACACCAAATACGAAAAGGGAATATAGATACAACGTGTGCACTCTAAAGTACATACCAAACGATATTCAAAACACAACAACAAATAAATTTCGGATGATAACTCATCTACCCAGAAAGTCGTCCAGGAACCCAAGGCTATGACTTAACAGACGTCATGCTGATCAAGCTGGTTAGATCATAACGGCTAGGTGGGTGCGACGGTAACTCAGTTGGCATTGCGTGCCCTTACCGAAAACTGAAAGGAAAGACACCTCGTTTACCAACCTCAGCTGAACAACACAACACTCGCAGCCACGTCTCCAGACCTCCCTTAAAACGAACTGAGAGCAAGTGAACTCCAAAAGGTCGAAAACACGTAACAATAACCCCTATATCCACCACAATAAGGAAGTGAAATATAGCTTTCACCAAACTAAAATTTACAAAAAAAAAAACTCAAACGAAATTAAGTGATAATCTACAAGGTGAACCGTAAAATAGACACTGCCATAGGCCATCCGGAACGCACTCTGAGGGAGCTGAGACGCCACCCAGTAGTGAAACCCAATTACGAGGCGAAGTCGCAACCAGATGATCACCCCCCGTAGTGTGTCCTTTTCTGAGAATTGTCCAAGGACTGTATCCCGAAATCCTAGGGCACCCGTCCTAAAACGGCCCTTAAAAATGGAAAAATACTCAGTGAGCTACACTGAAAAAAAAAACTTTACAGCCTGCATGATAGTGAACTAAGATGCGAGGTAAAATAAAGAAAACCGAACATAGTCGAGTCTAGAAATAGGATTGAGAGAATACGAGCAGCGGAATAAGCAATAACGAGCGCTTGGGAAACACAGAAGCCTGGTTGTCACTAGGTTTAGTCTTGATAACTTTCCCGTATCACACGTCCCTATGGGAGTCACAATAAGTAGGTCAAATTCGGTAGGTCATAATTGGTGCGGACTTCTAAACCAGAAAACCAAACAAGCTTGTCGCTGAGACAAAATAACGCAATTCTCTCGTAACATTCAATCGTACCTATTTAAAAATCTAGACAAGCAAAAATCTATTGGCTGAAGGCTACAGTTGTTGGTTATGAGAAAGGCCTAAAATCCAAGCATAAATACATTTATATTTGCCTACATCCTTCCCACGGCTTGCGCCAAACTAGCTAACGAAAGGTAGTACCAACATATTCACCATCAAACCCGGGCCAAAGGTCAACGACACCGAATGGAAGCGCTGTTAATCCTAAGGTTACGAGTCCAATTGCCACTCGGGCTTAGCGGAACCAAAGGCGGAAAGCACTACCAAAGGTCGAAAAAACTTTGCTGTGGCGGATCACGCCAAGGCAAAACGTAACGCAGCCTCGCTGCGAGGAGCTTGCAGGAACAACTCTAGATTCACTTCTCAAGCGAATACAACTGAGTTAACTAAAGTCTGCGACACTAAACGGAAACGCTATCTAATCCTAAGGTTACGAGTCTCAAATGCTACTTGAGCTCGGCAGAACCAAAGGCGGACAGCTTTGTCAAGTGTCAACCAAAGAAAACGATACCGTGGCGAATCACGGGCACAACGGAACCAAAGAGGGACAGCACGGCCATGAGTCAACCAAAGAAAACGTCTCCTTGGCATTTCACGCCAACGCGAAACTTAATGCAGAACGACCGCGAAAAATTCGCACAGCCAATTCATGACTTACTTCCCAAGTAAATCCAACCTTTCTAAGTAAAACTTGCGACACCGAACTGAAACGCTAGCTGTTCCTAAGGTTACGAGCTCAATCGCCACTCTGGCACAACGGAACCAAAGGCAGGCATCAACGTCCAGTGTCGACAAAACAAAAACTTTTCCGTGGCAATTTATGCCAACGCGAAACTTCTACAGAACGTAACTTGGCTAAAGCCAGCGACATGCAATGGAAATGCCATCCGATCCTAAAGTTACGAGGTAAATCGCCGCACGGGCACAGCGGAACCAAAGGTGGACAACACTGCCATATGCTGACAAAACGAAGTAAGGCCCTTACTTCACTTAAACAAAACCTAGAATTACTCTCCAAGTCATTCTAGACAAACTCAAAACGGAGGAACAAAGGTTTCTCCTCTCAAATAAGATGCGTCTAGCGCAAACTCCATAACGTAACACAGGCTTGTTCTTACTGAACAAGTCTGGCAAAGTACAAAAAGGAAAAGAAAAGTGAAAAGTGACGTTTCCAAAAAAGAACTAAAAAGGCTGAGCGAGGCTGTACCTAAAAACTGCCAGCTCAGAACAAAAAAATAAATCAAAAACGTCACTGAGTCTAAGTATGGTCAACTCCGGGAACATCGGAAGACTCTACATAGGGTAATAAATCTTTAACGTGCCATTTCCCTGCACGTGACCCATCCATATTTTTTAGTTCGTAAACTAAAGGAGACAACTTCTTAAAAACAAAGGAAAGAATGTGTTTGGGACTAAGTTTCGATGCGAACATATCGGGAGCACTCGACAACTTCTTGTTAGTACGCCAAACCCTATCACCCACTTTAAAACTTACATCCCCTTTTCGGAGGTTACAGGATTTTGAATTCCTCTCATATGCGGAGTAAAGTTTCCGACGCACCTCAACAAACAAATCACGAAGCTCTTTCAAGTTCTCGGCATAAGTGCCCCTGTCACCAGGTACGACTTCAACAGATTGGTCCGGGAAAGGGGAGTTATAATATTCTCCAGATAAGGGAACATGCCTTCCTAACATCAGGTATGACGGGGAGAAACCGTTTACTTCATGGATCACGGTATTGATGGCCTGTCTGATTTCCGGAATATGCAAATCCCAGTCCTCCTGTCTATCTATGTAACACCTGATAGCTGTCGTAATGGTTTTATTATTACGTTCCACGAAGTTACACTGAGGAGAATAAAACGGGGTGAACCATTGCTTAACTTTATACCTGTCACATAATTCCTTCATACCCTTGCTCTTGAAATTCGGAGCGTTATCACAAATCAGGATTTGGGGAACTCCAACCGAAAGGAATATGTGATTCTCTATATGGTTCATGACCGCTGGGCATTTGGCATTTCTCAACGGAAAAATGAATGTGTACTTAGAAAACCAATCCGCGGCTACCAATAACCATTTGTTACCCTTTCTGGAACGAGGAAAAGGACCTATAAAAGCTAACGAAATGATTTGACCAGGTCGGTCAACTACCTTCTCCTTACCCATAATACCAATCTTACTTAAGTTTGAGTGTTTCTGAGCGCCACACACCAAACACCTCCCTACAAATCTCAAAATATCTAACCTCATCTTAGGCCAATAATACATCTCCTGTACTCGGTACAAGGTTTTCCGAAAACCAAAATGGCCACTAGTGGGAGGAATATGACACGACTCGATAATTTTCGCTCTCTGAGGTTTAGGGACCAAGGTTTTCCACTCTCGAATATTAAAAGTATGATTCTGCTTACAAGGAATGAATTTCTGAATGTAGTGGTTCTCAACTCGCCATTGAGGAAATTTGTCCGGGTTGTTTACAATCTTTTCACGGAGCGCAATATACCAGGGGTCAAGAGAATTTACTTCGATCGAGATGGATGAAACTTGCAATGCAAACACGTATTCTCGGAATCTGCTGAAAGGCTACTCTCTGCCTCAGGATGCGGTATTCTACTCAAAGCATCAGGAACCAAGTGCATCGAACCTTTTCTATGCTGTAGGTCAAAAGTATGCTGTCTTAACCTCAGTAACCAACGACTAAGTTTACCTGACGGAGTGTTTAAATTAAAAAGCCACAGGAGACTAAAATGATCAGTGATGACCGTAAAACGAGAACCTTCTATCCAAGGCCTAAATTTTTCAATACAGAATATAACGGCTAGACATTCACGCTCCGTCACTGAATAATTCTTCTCCGCTCTAGATAAGGAGCGACTCGCGTAAGCGATTACTCGTTCCTCTCCGTCAATAAACTGGGTCAACATACCTCCAATGCCGACATCAGACGCATCGGACTGAACGAAAAATTTCTGACTAAAATCAGGCTGAGCTAAGATTGGTGCACTTATAAGTTTCTGTTTGATGGCCAAAAATGCAGACTCCGCTCTCTCATTCCACTCTATGGCTTGTTTTTTCTTCTTGGCATTAAGAAGGTCGTTCAAGGGACTAACAAGAGAAGAAAAGTCCTTAATGAACCTACGGTACCATGAACACATACCAATGAAACGTTTCACCTCGGTTGAAGTGCGCGGACGCGGATAGTTCGACATAGACTCAAGTTTTGACGGATCAGTAGCTAGAGAATTGTTACCGACTATATACCCTAAATACTTTAAAGATGTCCTAAAAAATTGGCATTTTTCTAAATGAGCAGTAAGACCAGCTTCCTTAAGTAGGTTCTTAGCGGTCTTTAAAAGTTCCACTTGATGTTCCCAGGTAGGAGAGCATAGCAATATGTCATCCAGATACGAAAAAATATGTGGTTCGTATTTAGGTCCAAATATCGAATCAACCAACCTCTGTTGTGTTTGTTCCGCATTGCACAAGCCAAAGGGAACGACTGTAAACTGAAATTGTCCACGACCGATAACCGAAAAAGCGGTTTTTTCTTTAGAAGCGTCTTCAAGTGGTATTTCCCAAAATGCCTTTCTCAAGTCAATGGAGGAAATGTATTTGGCATTTCGTAAGTTACTCAGTATTCTGTCTACGTGGGGTAATGGAAAATTATCGTGTTTCGTCAGAGCGTTCAAAAATCTTCCATCAAAACAAAATCTATATTCACCCGTGGGCTTCCTTACCAAAAGCGTTGGAAAGCACCATGGACTATGAGATTCCTCGACTACGCCCAACTGTATCAAAGATTCTAACTCTTTATTAAGAATTTCTTGCATATAGGGGGATAGTAAATAAGGTTTCTTTTTGAAAAGTTGGTTATCGCCCGTATCTATAGAGAGTTTAATCTTATCGGTCCGTCCTAACCTATCCTTCCTGTCAAGTTCTCTAAAATAATCTAACAGTTCTAGAGCCTCCGCCCTTTGGATAACGGAAAGATCGTCAATGGAAAACAGTTTTTATACTGGAGGGTTATCAGAATCTTTTCGTACTGCACCTAGCACGAAGTCATCATTGTGAATCGAACAATGATTATTCTTAAAATTCATTACTAGATTAAAACTCCTAGCAAAATCGATACCAAAAATAAAAGCATGTGTTCCGGAGGGTACTATATGGACTTTAACGATTCGTCAACAATCGTTAATAAAAATCGGTAGGTCTGCAACCTTCTGTCGAGTTCCATGGGCAGTAAACACACTAGAGTTATTGCTTTGACGAATTTTAATCTTGAGTCTCTTTAAGATCTTAACTCCGCTAGCACCAACTATAGAGGTGTTAGCTCCAAAATGTAATAAAACAATAATGTTCTGATCATAAAGTTTGACGGAAATATATGGACGATTGTCATTAACCCTTTTTAGAAACAATGGTAAAACTTCCGAATCATGGGTATAAGTCTTATAAAAATTAGATACGCGTTCTAACCATTTGTTCCAACCTGACCTGTTAAAGTGCGACCTTGCGGTTTGCCTTCTATCAGGATACCGACCGCATGCGACACCTGATGGCCTAACTAGTTTTTTGAGCACTTGGGACAAGAACCAAGCTTAACTTTAGGTTCACCACAACGAAAGCAGAAAACTGTTCTCTTCTCAGTACACGAACGAAAGGTGTGATTGACTCCCTTACAGTTGAAACACACAACCTTAGGTTTAGGGCTATTTTTCCTATCTCCCTTGCACACAACCGCAGGAGGTCTCCCAGAATCTTTACCAAAACTACGAACATCTTTACCACTAGAACAACTTGACTCACGGTGAAGTGTATCTTCCTTAGAACCACCAGCACTCTTTCTCTTATCTCGACGTGCCCAGCCACTCTTATGAGGATCATCGAAAGCAAACAACTGAGAGGGTTTTCTAGAAGTAGAGGTTAGAACATCCTCCAACTTCCTACACTAAGCAGATAGTTCGGAGACAATAACAGTATCGTATCACGCCAACTGCGCCACGTATTCAGGCAACAAGTTCCTCCGGATGTACTTGACTCTGGTAACTTCAGCAGGGGTCACGGAAAACCGAGAGAACAAATTCTCCATCTGAGCCACATAAATAATAACTGCTTCTGCGCGTCTCTGTTTCCTCTGTCGGATTTGTTCCCAGACATCATCGTCTGCATGAGGAGACAAAAAATCTCTCTTCGACCTTGAAACAAGACCTGACCAATCTGACACAACACCCTTAACACTTCGGAACCAGACAAAGGCGTTGCCAACGAGAAATTCGACAGCCGAATTAAAAAGTTCTATCTCTGAAAAATTACGAGACTGGGATAAGTCGGAAACTCACTCCAAGAAACTAAAAATATTTTTTCGAAATCGAAATCGAAAAACCAACACAATAAAAACTGAGCGAATTTTTTCTAAGTAATACTCCAGTTTATAGTTTAATACATTGTTAACTTTAAATCTTTCGTTAGCCGTCCAGATATAACAAAATTTAAATACCAGATCAAAAACAACATGTAATAATAAAATAAAGTTTACCAAAAAATGTTTACATTCCCAAATCTTTTTGAATACACCCGTTATTAAATTCAGAAAAACTAAACTAACTCTCCCCGTATCCCAGATACAATACCGTAATAGAAAATAGAATAACTCTATATTAACTCATAAATTGCAAATATACAAGGTCATTGTACATTATTCAAAAATAAGAATATAAAATAAAACTGTAAAATAAAATAGAAAGAACGCTATCGAAGGCGAATTTTGTTTTCTCAAAAATATTGTTGACGAACTGATAAGAAAATTCCTTCCTTCTCGCAAATATATTTATTTCGGATATTTAGTTATTTTTATTTTGACCTTGACATTTAAAATTTCCAAACTACAGTATCCTTCTCCGGTACACCTAAGGAATGTTCCTCGCTATCTCGATGGTTTTTTTTTCTTTAAAATAGATTTGGAAATGCGTTTCCGTCTTAACTAGCGATTTTATTGACTTCTAATGTTTCTATTCATTAACAAATTGTTCAGTATTGATTTTCGTAAACAAAGATTGCTGCGATTTCAAACCGCGCTTCAAAACTTAAAATTTTTCTGTCTGCAAACTTCCTGTATATTTTGAGTAATTTTGAAAATGTTTCATTTATAATGACGTTTAATGTTATATTTTTTGAGAACGGCTATGGTTTCATTGCAAATCAAACATTGCGCCTTGTTACTGGACTCAATCACGATATATTGAAAGCTCCATTGATCTTTAAATGTTCTGCATTCACTGTCTATTTTTCACTTCTATCCCATACTAGTAAATCACACACAAAAACAACAAGTCAAATCAAAATACTGTTCTGTATGAGCGTTGGTCGGTTCGAAGATGACTTTTAAATTTGATTACGCACTACTTTATTCCACAACAGATAGTTTCGTTTCATTCGCCTTACCTAGGCACACTCACTTTTATATACTTCAATTACTGCCATCTCGAAGTAAGTGGAATATACCAGAACTTTCTCGAATCAACGAGGTTATTTACGAATGTTTAATTATTACTGCGCTTTCGAAAGTACTACTAGCCCCATTTGTTAGCGATAGAGGGTACGACCACTACCTATTTCTGAGTTATGTCTGAATGATTGTGGCGTGTTCATATATTTTTTCTCCTTTATTTGGGTTTTTCGCCACTGTCTAAAACTCAAAAAATATCAAAAATACTTGTTCTTATTTAAAGAAAGAATCACTGGGTAAAAACAAAAAACCAGAGACAAATTTCTCAGTGATTCTTTTTTGTAATTAATTTGCCTAACGAACAAAATTTTAAAGATATAAAAATGTTATAAAAAAATGTACAAACTTTTAACGTTAACGTTTCGGATGGTAATCTGCCCCCGTTTTCAAAACTGAACTAAAAAATAAATTATATTAATTTGTAATATATAAAGTAACGTGTGAAAGTAAATATATTTTTTTGTATGTCAACGATACTTACATTGACAACAATGGATTTTCATGACAGTGACATACTACCAAAAAATATATATAGGTAATGTTTACTGTGTGATTGCTTATTGTACTGATTGTTTATTCAAATATTTAAATGTTTTTAATTGTATTCTTTAGAATCGGGAACCATATTGAATTTAAATCTACCGAAGGCATAGCAATACAGTTATTTTTATTTAAATTAATTATAGCGGTTTCTTTTAATCTTCTGTATTTTGTTACCGATTCTTTTAGTACCTATTAATAATTAAAACCTATAATTAATATTATTAATAATATTATTATAATTAATACCTATTTCTGCTTTTGACTACTAGATCTTAAGTGTGACGGTCATAACAATACACAATAGTAATTGAACTAGCAAATTTAGCAAGCGTATGCTCGTTTAGGCGTGTACTCGGCGACTAGTTTAGAAATTATAGATAATGGCAAGAAAATTAAAATGGTTTTGGCCCTTGGAACTTACTGGAGTACTCCTGAAATAGACTAATGATGTCTATGGCGTTTTGGAGGATAAACATACGCCATCAAAAACCAGTTCGTTATTAATTGTCATTGTGCAAAAAACATAGTTTTTATAGCTTTAAATATGTCGAATTAAGTACCAAAAAAAGACATTTCGTGGGGATGTTTATTAACCTGCTTTCATTTCAAGAAAACGTCTGCTGAAAGTTATCGATTGTTGGTTGAAGCTTATGTTGATTATGCTCTAACCCAAAAAACTTGTGAACGATGGTTTAAACTCTTTTAATTTTTGGCGATTCTAATATAAAAGACAAGGAGTGCTCAGGACAGACGAAAAAGTTTGAAGATGCAGATATTCAAGCATTATTGGATGAAGAACTAACTCATATATTGAAACAATTATGGTATGCTAGTTGAAGAAAATCTTCCACCGTTGGTATGGCCAATCGGTAGAATACAGGAAGTACATCCAGGTGACGACAATATCGTGCACGTAGTTACTGTCAAGATAGCTAAGGGCTTATAAAAAACGTGTCATATGCAAAATTTGTGTCTTGCCAATTGAATATTTCTAAGTACTGCTCATAGTTCGGGTTCGCATTAATGACTATATAGTGAGTTGACATTACGCGAAAATCATAATAGTGAGTGCTAAAAGTCTATATAGACATACTGTTCAGGGTTGGCGGAATGTTTCGGAATATAGTGCACAATTAATCAAGGGGCATCAAAGGGAATCAAGGGACATCAAGGACAGTGTTACAGAGATTTTCACGGGGACAGTTCAATTTTTATTTATTATAATATACAGTAATAAGCGACTAAGTTTTTTGATAATAAACGACTAACTGCTTTAAATTACTCATCGTATCTCTGCTTCACCAACCCCAGGACATGCCGATACGGTTCACCTACAACAATTAATAAAAACCGAGCATTAAAGGAAAAATGACCAGAATAGGCCCAAAGACACGATAAAGTAATTTTTCAAAATGACTATGCTCGGCCTCATTTGGAAAAGGTCTAAAAAAAACTATTTGGAAAACGTTAAATGGGACGTCCTTCCCCACTCTCCGTATTCGCCGTACGTAACCTCTTCGGACTACAACTTATTTCGATCGATGTACCACAGACTTTTAGAACAACTAACATTGTTACGAAGAAGTGAAAATTTGGCTTGATGAATGGTTGTCCTCAAAAAATAATTGTTCAAGCTTGTCTAACATTTTGACACTGAGTGTAAATGTTAAGATAAACAAAAGTGATCCTAGGCCAGACATATAATGGAGACTTTAAAAGAGAGGAAGGAGTATAGAAAGATCACCACAAAAATTGATGAATTACTTACGACAGCTGACAGGAAAGCAGTGAAGTTCGAGGGAGAAGCATCGTTGAAGAAAACAAGGCACGAAGGAGCATGGAAAACAGTGCTTTGCTCTGATAATGCTTATATCTATAATTACAGTTGCTATGTCTTTTCTTCGCTCTCTCTGTTTCGTTTTTGATAATAATTTTTGAGTTTTGTAGGCCTCTCTAATAGTCTAATTTAGTTTTCTGCTAGTGAATGGTCCGGAATGAGACGTACTTAGATCATAGGAGTTGATATAAATTGTGGTAAATGGCGGATCAAAACGGATTCATTTTTCGACAAAGAATTTGCACTAAATTTCCTCTAAAAAGGTTAATTTCTTGTAGCGATACTCCAGAAATGATTCAAAAAGAATTACGTGTAATGAAACTATGTCAAAAAAAGTGAGACAAGGAATTTAGTAATGGCAGAGAAGCAGTTGAAGATGAACTTCCTTCAGGAAGACCTTCTGCATCAACCAAAGAAGAAAACATTACCAAAATCTAAAATATTGTACTGAGTAATCGCCGATTAAGAATTAGAAACTTTGCAAATATTAACGTCCATATTTTTGGCAAAACAATGTATGGCTTTTGCATCACTATTTACAATACTATTCAATAAGCACCATATTCATTAGATATAGCAACATGTGACTTTTCTAGCTTTGACACTGAATGTATATTCGCTGTTATAATTTTGTGTCAATACTAATCGTTTGTTGTTTGACAAATAAGTGTTCTTTCAAAATTTTAGGTGTAGTTTAATACATACAAACATGATATCCAAAGTAGGCTATTATTTTGTGTTATTTTTAATTTATTATTATAACAATTGCTGTTTTGCTCGAGAAGGGACATTTTCGGGATAGTGCGTTTTGAAAATTTTTACATGATCTATTTCTATTTTAGTACCTTCTCCACTTCTAAACACTAAGCAGTCTGCCACAAATGAGTTTCTGTTTCAAATAAAACAGTATGATAATGAGAAACCGTTTCATTTAGATACTACTGCATTAAAAACAGTAATAAATTTGATTGGCAATCATACGATGATCGTATTTATCAACAAACTGAGCGTGGTACTCTTTCATTCACCAAACTCTCTGATGTTAATGTCGGTCAGTAGCAGTGTTTCGCTGAAAACCAATACGGAATTGCTACATCTAGTTCGGTGTTTATAAAAAAAACTGAATTAGATTCTTTTAAAAGTAAACGTCCGATTTCATTAACAGGATATGAAGGTGAACATTTCACCTTACTTGTCAACCACCAGATGGTTGGCCTAAGCCAGTGGTTCGCTGGATCATGCTGTACACAAATGAAAGCTTCAAAACGATCAATTCGCCTCGTTTGACTGTTGATCCTGAAGGAAACTTTTGGTTTTCTAATTTGACTTTGGCAGCCAGCACTAGTAATTTTATGTATGCTTGTGCTGTGAAGAGTCCAACTAAGCGCGAGTACAAATTCGGAAACAGCGTTCTGCTGAATGTTGTATCAGCTGGTATTTCTGCTGCCCAAAATCAAGTCCTTCCAAAACTACAGTATGTGCCGAGGAAAAATGAAGTTGCTTATCGTGGAAAACCGGTCGAACTTTACTGAATTTTTGGTGGCACGTAAGTATATGTCTTAATTTTTTTTTTTTTAACTTACTTGGTTCTCTCGTAGACCGCTACCTGAGATAGTTTGGTCAAAGGAAGATGAAATATTAAGATCAATAAACAATAAGGTAAGAGTGGGTAATTATGGAAAATCGTTGATAGTAAAAGTGGTAGATTTTGATGATAGAGGAATTTATACTTGTGAAGCTAGTAATGGCGTTGGAGAACGCCAGTCGTATTCCATTTATCTAACAGTTTTAGATAAAACAGCTACTCTATAGCGGAACCTTATTTTATTGTGGAGCCGGAGTTAATCACTCCTGTCGAAGATGACACTGCCGAATTTAGGTGTGAAGGTGGTGGTGTTCCTAAACCAGATATCAAATAGATTTATAACGGACAACCTATGGAAATAGCCCTTCCAAATAACCGACTTAAAATAGAATCAGGTCGGCTTATTATCGAGCATTTGATTAAGAACGACAGTGGGAATTATGGCTGCAATGTCACAAACTCATTAGGTTATGTCTACAAAGACGTATACGTCAACGTACAGGATTTATCGCCTAAAATAACGGAAAGACCGAGAGATACATATGCCGTCGATAGTCAAAGCGTTAATATGACTTGTAAAGCCACTGGAGCTGCTAGACTCACCATAAAATGGATTCACAATGGCAAAGAATTAACAGGAGGCCGCTTCGAAGTTCAAGAAGGCGGCAGTTTGCTAATTTCCGACGTTCAGTTTGATGGTGGAGGCAATTATACCTGTTATGCAGAGAATAAAATTAGTGAAGCCAGTGCCAGCGCCAGATTATTTATCAAAGGTATTGCTTTTGTTTTCAGTATAGCTACAAAATATGAATATTTATTTAGCGTGGGATTAATCCATACATTCGTTTGTAATTAGGTCCAATAAGAGCCCGATAAGTGATAATTCGATCATTTTTATTTTGTCTCCAAAAAATATCAAAAATATCTGTAAAAAATCACTGGGTAAAAAACAAAAAACAAAACGGAGACAAATTTCTCAGTGATTCTTTTTCAGTAATAAATTTGCAAACAAAATTTTTAAAAAATTCTAAAATAAATGCAAACTTTTGAACCTAATGTTCGGGAGGCCTTCTCCTCCCGTTTTCAAAACAAATCTAAAAAAATAAATTATATTAATTTCTATATATAATGAAAAGATAGGAAGTAAATATATTTTGTCATCACATCGTATGTCTATGATACTTACATTGACAATAATAGTTTTAATGACAGTGACATACTACCAACAAAATATATATAGGTGAGTTTACTGTGTGATTATTGTGTATTGAAATACTTAAATGTTTTTAATTGTATTCTTTAGAATCGGGGACCATATTGAATTTAAATCTACCGAAGGCATAGCAATACAGTTATTTTTATTTAAATTAATTATAGCGGTTTCTTTTAATCTTCTGTACTCTTTTAATTATGTCAGAAATACCACGGATGTAAGGAATTGTGAGGTTAATTGTTAGAGTGATTATTATTGTTATTAATAACTTGTCTGTTTTGTCTGGTATCAAAAGTTTTAAACGATTTATCTGTCATTTTTTGGGTAATGGTTTTTTATTAAAATGTCTTGATGTGATTTGTTTCTTTTTGTAATATATCACTGTCGGTATAAACAAGTTTTGCTCTGTCATATAAACTTTTAATTACTTCTATTTTGACTGATTTTGAGTGATTGGAAAATAAATTGATATACCTATCTGTGTTTGTCGGTTTTCTGTAAACTGTAGTTTTTATGTGTGGTTTTGTTTTAATATTAAAGTGTCATAACATATGGGAAATAAAATCAAAAGGAATAATTCCAAAACATATTAAAAGAATCAATAACAAAATACAGAAGATTAAGAGAAACCGCTATAATTAATTTAAATAAAAATAACTGTAATGATATGCCTTCGGTAGATTTAAATTCAATATGGTTCCCGATTCTAAACAATACAATTAAAAAAGGTTTAAGTATTTCAATACACAATGGTCACACAGTAAACCTTACTAATATATTTTTTGGTAGTATGTCACTATCATTAAAAACTATTATTGTCAATGTAAGTATCATAGACATACACAAAAAATATATTTACTTTCCCTCTTTGCATTATATATAGAAATTAAGAAAATTCATTTTTTAGATTCCTATTGAACATTTTCATATTTTTTTAAATTTTATTCGTTAGGCAAATTTATTACTGCAAAAGAATCACTGAAAAATTTGTCTCCGTTTGGGTTTTTGTTTTTTACCCACTGATTCTTTATTTACATAAGAACAGATTTTTTGATATTTTTTTGAGTTTTTGATTGTGCCGAAAAACACAAAAAAAGAAAAAAACTTTGTCCCACCCTAAAAATATAATCTGATCTGTTTTCCCAAAAGCGCCGTAAGAAGTAAATAAATTATGTGTTACATCGGCGTGCGAAATATCGTCCTACACTAAAAATACTCTCTGATCTGTTTTCCCAAACGTGCCAAAAGTAGTATAACTTCAAAAAGTTAAAATTGTTCTAGTGTTATCATCGGCACAAATTCTCCATTTATGTTTTGTAGCGTTCACAAATTCTTGATCGCTACAGGTAGCATTCGTAAATTGTTGATCACCACTGGTAGGTTTATTTCGGACAAATTCTTAACTGAAAGGGCTTCGGTATTGTTTTGGACAAGGGAAGATAGTCTAACTCCAAATCTCCAGGTGAGCGGACGTTTTCGCGCCTTACCGTTCCGACCGAGGTACGTAGGTTTGCTGGCCAAGTCACGCTTGGGATGATTTTTCTGATATTTTTATAGAGGGTTTTACGACCCGGCAGCAGAGAATCCGATCAACAGACATCAGGCCACTGAACGACCACCTATTACAGAGCCCGACCATAGTGAAAACCTTACACCTTTTTGGGACCACATGGCAGAGTAACGGGTTGGTCAGATCGAGATTATTTCGGGACCCCCGCATAGGGATACCGGACTGCCCGCAATCGTACTCAGTGTTTTTGGATACCCAGTACCTTGACAGGCAAGGATAGACAACATCAGGAAATAAGGCCAGATAAACACTTTTTTTATTATATTTTCAAGTACCGTTAAGGATTACAATTACCAGTTATTTTTCACAAATACATTATTACCATAATTTCTTATACTGATAATGGTCACGTTATCATCTTATATTTTTTTGCCGTCTGACCATTCTTAGTTACCCTAGCGTTATATATCTATCTTTTTACTATTGTCAGAATAGAGGAAATAACCTCTAATTTGTAAGTATAGGGACATAGAGACCAGCTGGTGTAATTCAGAGCTGTGTATTTGATTTTTGATTTATTTCACGGTAAGGTTTGGAGAACCACCTTCCCTAAACCTTCCCATGTCTTTTGTTTGATAGTTTTAGTTATTCCATTTTTTATGTGCTTTGTGTCGTTCCTTTTTTTGAGTGTGCTTTTATTATATATATGAATAAAATTCTAGTAAACCGTTTTATTTAAGATAGACCCCTTCCCGGTTCCAGGGTCTTTTCCGATATATGAACTAACCGGGTGGCGCTCAACTTTTGTCGTGGCTTCATTCTGTCCTGGACCTTCTTCCCGGTGCTCCCGGCGAACAGCTGCCGTCGCTGTAATCTATATAGTTTTTATTTTGTTTCAAAATAGAAAATAATAGGTCACATAAATTTGACGCCGAACAACGTGGGGCTTGATTTCAAGGACAGTTTGATGCTAGGGTTTTAAGCACAATCTCAGAAAGGAAGCACAACTACGGGAGAATTGTAATGCAACTCGTGCCAGCTTTCGTGTGGCTCTTGAAATCGCAAAACGTGGAAAACCATTCACCGATGGAGAAATGATCAAAGAATGCGTAATTACAGTAACCGAAGAAATGTGCCCCGAAAAGGTAAATGAATTTAAACCTGTCAGTTTGTCAGCAAACACCGTGGCCCGCAAACACCGTGGCAAACACCACTTTCTAACAAAAATGGACATCTTGAGTGGTTTTCTCTGTCCTTGGACGAATCAACGAATGTGTCAGATACTTCTCAGGTGTTGATATTTATTCGAGTAGTAGATATAAGCTATGAAGAGTATGAAGAACTTCTTGATATTGATGGTATTAACGGCACGACTACTGGGGACGATATTTTTAAAGGAGTTGAAAATGCCATTAATAAGAAGAACCTTCAACGGAAAAACTTGAAATCTATTACAACTGATGGAGGCAAAACCATGTGTGGTAAAAATAAAGGAGTGGCTTCATTTACATCAAAGGCTGTAGAAAATAATGGTGGTTCAAAGCCATTAGTCTTACATTGTACCATTCATCAATAGTCCTTTTGCTAAAAATGTTTGGATATGTCTAAAGTTCTAAAACCAGTCATATCAGTTGTTAATCTCATCAGATCCACTGGGCTGAATCACCGACAGTTCCGCGAGTTTATTGAAGACATTGGAGAAAATGACTTACTTAGTTGCTTAAAAATCATTCAGCGCTTTTTTGAACTTCAAGCAGAGATCGCTTGTTTTTCAATAAAAAGCATCACCCTCTCACCGAATTACAAAATAGCGAATGGCTGTGGAAGTTAGCATTCTATGTCGATTTGACAAAACATAAGAATGAACTGAATTTGAGATTGCAAGATGAAAACCAGCTGCTCCCAGATTTATACCCCAATAGCAAGTCGTTCTGGCAGCAAATATTACTGTTTCATTCACAATTACGTAAAAAATGTTTCACACATTTTAAAACATGTGAAATATTCAGCCACACTACTGAGACTGAGTTTCACGTTGATTTTGTAATCGAAGCTTTGAGTGCTCGAAGATAAATTTTGATATTCGTTTCTCAGACTTTGATGTAATTGCAAATGCTTTTTTTTCAAAATCCTTTTGATCCTGACATTGAAGCCCTAGCCCCGGAACTTCAAATGGAAATTATTGATTTACAGTAGAGTTATATAATAAAGAACAAATATCAAAACTCATCTTTGTTGATATTTTATAAGATAAGTTTTCCACTGGTATAATTTGATCGTGGGCTGTTTACTGTTTTGGTACTACTTACTTGTGTGAGAAAACATTCTCCAAAATGAAGTACACAACTAATGTTTACATATCAAAATTAACCGATAAGCATCTTAAATGTCTTTTAATAATTAGTACAAGTAAAATTGGTAAACAACTACAAACTAGTGTCGATAGAAAATCACAATTACATAAATCTCATTAGTATTTTTTACAAGTGGACACCCCGCGGTTTCATCCGCGCTAATTTAGGGGAGATTTTCAGGATAAAAATCATATGTGTGATTCAGGATATATATATTCCAAACATCGATATACATACATATACGATACACTTTACCCCAACAAGACTACCGAGGGTGAAACCGCGGGATGTTCACTAGTTTGTAATTTAGTGAGATTCATTTCAATTATTTGTTAGTTATTATGCTTAAGTAATATTTTTTGCGTATTATACTTGTCATTAAGCTTTACTCAGCAAGTAAATAAAACCGAGTTATTATCCATTCTGTGTTTATTTATACAACTTATTACACCAACAATAACAATAAGCTATTAGCTGTCGCGGATTAATGACACCGGCGGGCTGGGATGTACCCGCCGGCCGTAGTTTGGAGATCTCTGATCTATACCAACAAATGTATTAGTAACGCCATCTCTTAGCAAAATCGACATTACTTACCGAAACACCTATTATTAATACAAAAACTGTTGGCGTACATATACTTCACATATACTTCAAAGTTTTTCCCAATACATGGATCACTTTGTAATATTTATTTCAGGTATGTCCTTTAAAACCTTTAAAATAAGGCCAGCAAACAAGAGTCTATAAGTATGTGTCATATAGTATAAGTATGATATAATGTGGCATATCACCGAAGAAATCAGAAATTGAATTATTATCTATAAAGCGCTCATTCAACCAGTAGTCACTTATGGCTACAAAGAAAATAGAAGAGATGCTTGCAAAATTTAAATGGAGAATATCCAGAAGAATTTTTGGTATAGTGAATGATGACGGAAATTGGAGAATCAGATACAACTGTATTTACACCCCAGCGGTTAAAAACTCGTACTAATTCTTAAACAATTAAGACGCGCGAGTTCATTTTTTCCGTAGCTGCAAATGCGACGTTGCCGTTCCGATCAGTGCAATTCATTTAGTCCGGCGTTTGCCACACAGCGCGTGACACGTGCGTAAAGTGCGCTTGGGTATTACACACCCCACCTTATATGGTGCCTGGCTCAAAAGGTACGTTTTTAACGTATCTGTTTAACGTACGTGTTTAACGTAGAAAAATAATATTTTCAGGTAACAATTTCATTAAAACATGTCTCGGTTAACGGATTTTGATATACAACGAGCACTTTTAGATGAGAAGAATGATTACTTTCTTACTGAATAATTTGAGATTTGATAGCACTGCTTCACGAAATGAGAGAATAAAAACAGATCGATTAGCTTGAAAGCGACTTGAAAAATGTATAAAAAATTGTTAAGGTGCTTACTTTCCGTATGAAAACCTTACTTCGGATGAAAAACTGGTTGTTTTTAGAGGACGATGCGGTTTCCGACAATACATACCATCTAAACCAGCGAAGTACGGTATACAAATTTATGCTTTGGTGGACAATAAGACCTATTGCACTCTAAATATGGAAATATATTACGGCAGACAACCCGAGAATTGTCCTCATGCTGTCAGTAACAAACCCTATGACGTAGTTCACCGAATTGTACAATGTGTTTCAATTATTGAAATATCATTTATTGAAATATCATATACCCACTTTACGCGCTAACAATACATGCATTCCACCTGATTTCAAGAAAAGGCGTGAAGTAAATACTACAATGTTTGGGTTCCAAAAAGATAATTCAATTTTATCCTACGTACCAAAGCCACGAAAAATGGTGTACATGATGTCGTCATTGCATAACGACAAATAAATTGATCCTGTAACGGGAAGGCAACAAAAACCGATATTATTGCACTTTACAATCAAACCAAGTGGCGTTGATATACTTGATAATTAATATTATTATATTAAGACGTTTCGCGTCTTAATTCTAAATGTTGTCCTGTTAAAATATTTTTTGCTTTACTCAATCATGCTGGAATAAATAGTATGATTATACACATGTTCAATAATGGCATCGAAAGAACCAATACTAATTTGAAAGGAAAATTCATTCGGGAATTAGGTTTATCTTTAGTAAAACCCCACCTGGATACCAGAAGACCGAACCAAAGGCTTCCGAGGCATCATAGAATTGAAAATTATTTTCCAAAATCCCTTGAAAACCTACAAGAACCGCCGGCAAAAAGACCCAATACAATACAGAGATGTAACACACCGATATTTTTGGAACATGCAGATTTTTTTGTCAAGATTGCGGTAAGTTAGATGTTTATGATCTCAACTAACATTTTTGTTTTTACTATAAATTCACTATTAGTTATTACAATATATTTCCTATTAATAATTGTCATAAATTATTAATTTGTGTTGGTTTTATTTACTTTTATTTTCGGGATATGCCAAACCCCATCTAGTATGGCATGTGAAATTCAGTCACCTAGTATACGGAAGGTTAAAGAAGTCAGGATATTGTAGACTATGTGAGGGTTAAGGGGCTCAAATGGGCGAGATACGATGCGAGACTGTCAAAAACCCGAATACTAAGAAGAATCATGAATGGGCAAATAGAAAGTAGACAAAACAATGTAAGAAGAGACGCTAAAGAACTACTGCACATTAAAACCGGCAAGAAACTGCTACAGAACGATTCGAGTGGGAGCGAAGGGTGAAGAAATTTAAAGCTCACTGAGGGACTGTAGCACCATGGGAAGAACAAGACGACCAAAAATACCTATAAATGATTCTTTCAACCAACATATTATATATTATATATGAAAAGAGTTGTTCCATAAAAAATGTTTTTTATCTTTAACCATGAGACGCATGTTCATTCAAATAAGTGCATAAACAACAAAATCGCCATATACAGGGTGAAACATGCAAATATAAAGGCTGTTGAACTATGTTAGTATAATTTTTAAGGAAAAGCAAATCATTAAAGTAGTAAAAAAATAAAGTAAAAATAATCAAAACTTAAGGGGTTAATTCTGTTAGAAATAAATTTGTAAAGAAAAATAATGTTCTGACATACCAGAGAGTCCTCAATATTAATATCTTGCTGATGGATTTCTTCAAAAATGTATGGAATTTTCTTTAAAACCAAAGTTAATTCGGAGGTACAAATACTGTACGAATACACAAATAATGATAATAACACAAACTTTATACTTCCATTTTAATCATATTTCAACAAATAATTCAGATTGAATTTTTTTTCTATCAACAAAACCAAGGTCCACATTTGGGATCAGGATTGAAACTGCCTTAATGTTAAAAAGAAGAAAATATGATGCAAACCTTTACTATTGTTATCGTTATTTTATTTTACGAGCGATGTATATTTTTCAAGGTGGTATGAACATTAATTTTAAATTTCAAGTGAGATTTTTGATTCAGTTTTGAAAAAGATTTGGCGAGAAAGACATCATGGTAGTGCCAAAATCAACCACGAATCTTTTAAAATAAGTTCGTCTTTCATATTGCCGCGTCATAATTATTCTCAAATCAAAATTATGAAAATTATGATTAAGAAATAGATGACGGTTGTGTTTGGAATGCATAGAATAGCCCACCATGTATCTAAAATAGAATAATACCTGTATATTGTTTAAGGGAGGAAATCGAAAATATAATAAATTGAGAGTATACTGGCAAGATAAAAAATAAAAATCTCACATATTTACGGAGTTATCGCACATACAGTCGAGAGCGCCTGAGCCTGCATATCGCGATCCAGACAACTTAATCAGCATCTTGGCCTCTGAGATGCGTAAACGAAAGAGTGAGTGGGTCACTGTCTAACAGAGACGGAGAACGAAGAGTTCTGCGAATGTACAGTACTTAACCGATGTTAGCACAACGAATGCACTGCTCCGAATGAGCTCTGAGGCGTTAAGCCGGTAGGCTACCATGCATCCAAACCTTACATGCTGAGCTGTAAATATCGGAAGGTAAAAACCGGGCTATTCATTACAATATGATCTTATCTATTACCGGGGTATTTTGGAAATTTAGCTGGTCATTCGTGGTTATTTTATGACCGTTTCTTAAGAATGTTTTTATTTCCAACATTTCAGGTAGGTCTAATTTTTTTACTTTTCTTTTGTGAATATAATAATTCAACATTGTTTATATCTATAAAATGATTGTTTTTAATACGATGTGTAGACATTCCAGTGCTTTTTATATTATTTAAAATATGTTTTTATGTTCTTATACAATATCGCTTGAAAAATTCCATAAAAAGACGTTATCAAGGTAATCAATTTACTGATAAACACGGAGAAAGATTCGGGCCAAGTACAAGTATAATTATTGGTACCTCTGCCAAAGTTTTCACCAAAACCACCGATGAGGCGTGAGTAACGAGACAACCGGAGGAGTATTTCCAAGAGAAAAGTAGCTCGTACAGCCCGAAATCAACAGCTGAAAGTCTAAAACAGGCTGAAAGTCTATTATATGCACCTGAGATCACTGATTCATCAGTAAGTCACTAAAACTAATCGTGTTATCGCACTGAAACTTTAAATGCGATTATCTCAAAACTGTGTTTTCAAAAACTGCTCGCTCTGTAACTCAAAAAGTTATTAATCGATTTGGCTGAAATTTTGGGAGGCTTTTCTTTATATTATTATCGGAAGGATGTACCTAACGTTTTAAAGATTTTGTGTAAATAAACTACTTTTTGAAATAAAAATGTTAAAACAATAGTACAAACTTTGAACATTTTTTGTTTTAAAGCTTACTTAATTCTTGATTTAATACTTTTTTATAGTTCTATAGGTTTATCCTTCCCGGCATATATCAGAAACAAAAAGATTTTTTTTTATTTGAGATGAATAGAAAAAGAGTGACGAGTGCAGCATTTTTGGACCTTCCGCTAGAGACGTCCGATAATAAAATTTACTGCTCCATTATTTTATTAAAAATTATAATAATAATAATAATTTTATACTCTTCAAAGATCAAATAAAATTATGTTAAAACTTTAAAATAATACAATTATTTTATCACCTTTAAAAACACTTCTGAAAAATGATTCATTTTGAGGCCTCTAAAGGGATTTTCCCCCTTAAGTCAGTACTAGCAAGGCCAACAAAAATTATATTAATAAGCATAAATAAGTATAGCACCTTCTGTTAGCTTCTAGAAAAGTTCTTCCATTAACGTGTATATACAGTTCTCAAGTCAAATGTTATAATTCAAAACGTGGTTTAATCGAGCTGGATGTGTAAGCAATAAGAAAAATGTTGGAAGAATTGTTGGAAAAGTAAACTGGAAACAATAGAAGCAAGGACGCTGCATGTAATAGTGAAAGTAGTGAATATAAGGGAATGTCTTCTCCTTCTCATTCGCGTTTGCTCCCACTATATATCTGTAGTCCTTCCTAAGTCGTCTGGTCAGAAGTTGCATATAGTCGCAACATAACGCACAAAATAGTCAGGTATGCGTAAGCTCCGCCACCATCCCCGAGCCTGAAACTAGAACCCTGTCAGGCCAATGCGCTCTGTTGATCGAAAACCGATCAGTCTGTCGGACTATAGTAATACTTTAAGACATTTGCACCATATATTAAGAATTCCAAGTTCAAAAATGGCCACATCGACCTTTACGACACGCCCCGCTCTGGTCGATATTCCAACATGTTGGCCCTCAAACATGCCGCGAATTGGCTGAGAAAATGGACTGCGGTCTTGCGACAATCTCCCCACAACAACTTGAATGCCAAACAAACTAACCGACGACAAAGAAGATCGCCACAACAAAGCTGCTCAAAATCTCGAACACGCGGTCAACACACGAGCAACGGTTCTTATACAGAATCATCACGGGAGTTAAATAAAAAAGGATGAAAAAAGTTTTCTTAATTAAAAACATAATTTTAATTATACCTTACATCTGCTTAATTAAAATCATCGTTTTAACAGTGATTTCAAAATACTACATGCACTAAACAAGCAGAACACGAAATCTGAAAAGTTTAGAAGCAAACTGTAAGATGCAAAAACTCTTCTGAATGACCAAATAGATCTGAACAAATCGGCTTTATTGAATTTGTACAGGCAAGAAATCGTATCTGTATGGATTTCCTAAAAATATATAGCTGAGAGTTGCCGAATTTGGACCACTTAAACATTTTTTATACATCAGCTTGTAAAAGCATTTTTAATAAAAACATTTAGGTGGAAAATAATTGTACTATTGTAATCTTCAAACTAACATAACTACTTTATTTTTTTTTTTACTTATTATTATCATAAAAAATTAATTTTTAAAAATTGAGTGTTCAGTCCATCCAAGGAAACTGGTTTCTTGCGATGAGCCACTTTTTCCTTAGAATGGACCATTAAGTACAATTAAAACAAAAATACTTCTTGATCTTTGGACTTACACCAGCACATTTTGTATAAACCCAAGCGTGACATGTAATGCATTGAATTATATCTTCTTCCCTTATTTTATCATATATGGTACAAAACCATGTAGTTTTCATTTGTACTCCTTGTTTTTTCTATTTAATGTTCTCTTCTTTGCTACATCTTTACTTCCCAATATTTTGTGGTATTGTCTTTTTAATCTTTTCTTCGATGTTATGTTTAAATCCCAGGACGTTATTAATAGTTGATAATTGTGCTTTCTGAGCAATACTTCTTTGTGCTCGAGAAGACGATGGACCTGGCTGTGGATTTTGTGTTGGTAGCGGCGATATTTTATGAAGAATATCCTTTTTCTTCAAAGTTTTTACACTATGTCTCCTGAGAAATATAAACAACAGTGGAATCAATGTCGCTTTCACTGTCATTGGGTATTGACGTACTTACTGAATTTCCAGTAATTATTTCAATTTCAGTAACATTACCACAATATTGAAGTTGCAGTATATCTGATGGTGCAAACCGGTAATCCTGAAAGACATGTCTGTTGTCTGTCAGTGGCACGAAAGGCATTTTCAGCTACTGTCACAGTTGCCGCTTTGCCATATGTTTCATTTAGTAATTTAGAAATCTGATATATCTGAGCACCTTTATATTGACGAAGAAAAGTGTCTTTCGCCTGAAAAAAATATTTCTGTAGCGGCCCAAAGAACATCTAGAGGTTGCAAACGATGGGTGGTATGCCCAGGCAACTGCAGTAATACTATTCCATCTAGTAAAGTAAAAATCTAGTAATCTAGTAAAGGTACAAGCGTTTAAGTTCTTGCTATGTCGTATGACCATCAAGCAGTAAAAGGACTTTTTTATCTTGATTGCAATTTACATGATTTCTGAAATGCTTCAGTCACTCAACAAAGAATTCGCAATTTATGTAACCTGATTCTGATATAGTAACAAAGCTTGCCAAGGGTGCCCCAACTTGAAGATCTTTATTGATTTTTTTCTGTTAAAAATGATCACCTGTCCCCTGTTAAAAATGATCACAAAACCCTGCAGCACTGACCGCGCATACCATAGTTGTAAGAACGCCACGTTCAGCACTTGTCACACTTCCTACTTGGCGTTTACCTTTACAAGCAACCACCTTTTGTAGAGTTTTTTGTATTGTCGAAAATCCCGATTAATCGACATTAAAAATATTTTCTGCGGAGAAATTAAACTCGTCCACAGTTTTTTCTAAAATGTCAAAAAAACGACCTACGTCCTCTCTATTGAAGCCTCGTACTCTTGCTATTGAGGTACCTTCAGGCTTTCGTATTGACAGCTGTGGATTTCTGCGCATAAATGAGTAGAACCACTTTTTCCCTGCTTTTTTCTTTTCTTTATTAAATGAATGTGGCAAAGAGTATTTTTCAGCGACTTCGAAAGCTAGTTTTCGCATTTCTCGGATATTCAAACCAAAAAAACATTATTCAAGTGGAAGAATATGTTTGGTTAGAATTGTTTGTGGGTTGTCTCCCAAGTGCTTCCACTTTATTTCCAGTAGTATTTTTTAACCGCATATATATTTATAGTTGCTTTAGGTACATGATAAATACGACTGCACTCGTTTAAACCAGTATCACTATTCCTGTAAGCTTCAACAGCAATAAATCACTTTCGGACCAACGTCCGTAATGTCCTCTTTTAGCCACATGGACCGTAAAAGACATAAAAGATTAATTCGGAATTCTAGTTTATCAGGGTTGCCTAAATTGAACCGGTCCATTTTGGGCAACTGCGATATGGTCCAATTTAAGTAAATTCACTCATAATGCCAAAATATACTACATAACCCTAAACTTGAAGAGATTTACCATTAAACACCAAAACACTTTTTTGAACTGCTCGACGCACGTTTCGCTAACCATGTTAGCATCATCAGGACATGATTTAATCTAATTCTAAAACTAAACTATGTTCTATTTATATGAAAACCATACCTAACGAAGCGTGTAACAATTATGAACCGTGAAGTGTACTAAGCCTTACATTAACAATTGAAAAAGTTGACTGAAAGGAATCGGTCATTTATCTCGGTTCATAATTTTCTTACATTTTTCTATTTGAATAATTACTAATATCTTAAATTACTAATATCTATACTGTGGTCATGTTCGATTGCATGTTGGGCAACACAAGATTTTTCATTTCTCCCATATCTAATGTGGGCAATATGTTCTTTATATCTTGTCAATATGGATCTTTTTGTTTGCCCAATATACCTTCCATCACAGTCTTGACAACTAATTCCGTAAATCC